>MU837826.1:8269-25320 GCA_029603245.1 Rhizopogon salebrosus TDB-379
AATTGACAAACATGTTCGTTCAAAATCTTTTGAGTCGCTTTCTGGAGATTTGAAATGGTAGTCACACAATTGCATCAGGGTGTCGAGGAGTGCGAAGATAGCGACGAGGTTCTAGTGATCGATTTGTTGCATAGACGTGTGATGGGCATGGCTTGTGCGCTAATCTGAGAAGAATAATGTTCCCGAGGACAAACTACACCTCCTGCCAAATATATTGCAGCTTTGCCAACAGGGCCAGTTTTGTGTTGACTCTCACGTAGTCCCGGGCGGTCATTAACGCACTACTCATCGAAAGGCTCTTCGTTAAGGTTACATAACTGTCAATCAAGTTGCCATAAACTTTGGGTACGGAAAATAAGACAGAGATGAAACCAAATCATATGCACTGCCACTATCTTATCACCGTCGTCGCGTCGAGAGCGGACCATTCAGCTATTACAATACAATAGGTAGATCGACCTGAGAAGGCATCTCCCCTCCCAGTATCGCAGCAATGACATTCTGCACCACACGGGTCGCTATCTCTCGTCTGGTTTCCAGTGTAGCAACTCCAATATGAGGCACAATCACGCATCTGAGGAACAAGCGTCATGGCTAACAGTAAAATCAGTTAAAACCGTTACTGACCTCGGCTCTTTAACAAGAGGATGATCAATCGTGATATTGGGTTCCCCTTCAACAACATCCAGTGCAGCACCCCATATCCACCCTTCTCTTAGAGCCTTCGCTAGAGCGTCTGAATCAACTAACGTTCCGCGACTTGCATTCACAAGTATGCTGGTCCTTTTCATCTTCTTCAGCAGCGCCTCATTCACAATGTGATATGTATCACTTCCTCCAGGGGCAAGCACAAAGAGCACATCGCTCTCCCGCGAAAGTTCGTCAATATCCACCCGTGAGACCGTTCGAAGGTTGTGTTGTGCTGCCAGCGCGGCATCTCGGGCGTGGTTTGGAGGGGAAGATGGGTTAGAGGAATACAGGCAGTGTGTGATCCCGAACGGCACCAAACGAGCTAACGTAGCCTGTGCAATGCGTCCAAAGCCCAGGAAACCTATCTTCCTTGTTGGAGACGCAGCCGTAGTGCTGAGTTGCGGTCCGCAAAAGCCATAGGGTGCCCATGAGAAATTGGACCACTGACGTAAATTTTTCAGCGCGAGAGGCTTCTGAGAATTCGAATAACTAACCTGGCCCTTTTGCACGAGGTCCATGCCAATGCCTCCATTTCGACCAGCCATGAGGGCGAGCATGACCGACAGATCAGCAACTACATCAAACGGAGTTGAGTGCGGCGGACCATCTGTTTAATACCCTAGCCCACCTGCATCTGTCAGGACATCAGGGGTGTAACCCACCTTGAGGCTACGCTGTGCTACTGCTTTGAGGTCTATGTGCTCTGCGGTTTCAGATTCAATTCAATAAAAGGGCACGAAGCAGGCAATCAAGACAGGACATGCCATATCCGACTGACATGGTGGAGACCACCTTCAAAGAAGGTCCAGCTGCGAGCATTCCTGTCAGGATTTAGTTTGGGAGGTGTGCGTTGCATACGTACCACTGTCTAGAAGCTCTGCATCGACCTAAGGAAGAGAAAGAGTAAGTAAGTTATCAGCGAAGCTGTAATACATCCAACACAGTGACCGCACTTTCTCCGAGGACGTCACGATCACTCCCGTCGCGCCAGCTATATTCTCCATCATCCATGAGCGCTCACATGCACGGTCTCCTGGCCAGGCAACCAACTGCAGCCTCAGTCAGCCTCAGGATTACTAACAGGATGCGAACTCACGTCTAACTCTGCTCTTGTCTCAAGATGGAGCATAACATCGGGTCCGAGGCTGGGACTTGCACATACAACGACTTTGTATCGTTGACTGTTTATATGAGAAACGACAGAGCATCAGTCGCTGAGTCGGCGCAAAGAGTTGCGATTAACCCTGATGAAGACATTCTGGTTCGTCACTGGGCCTGTGCTACCGCTTGGGTCTCAAGATAAATGAGTGTATGAGAAATATTGAGATCTGATTGCCCCACTTTGCAGCGAGTGGTTAAGTAGTGGGCCGCTGCCGATTAGTCGAAGCGAACATGGCGCCAAGCTGTTTTTCTGGATCAGAATTGGTATAATGTACCGCGCAGACTCTTCAAACCCCCATCTCTCAACACGCTCACATTTGACGCAACTTTGGACCACTCTGTGTCCTTCATTCAAATGGCATCTCCAACACCGTATCCTAATAAACACATCTCTCGGTGATGTGGTGGCATAGACAGTAACAGGCGACAGCAAAGACAGCGCTGCGTGACTAGTCGCAATCCCGGGGGGGGACGCAGGAACGCGGGCGATAAAGCCTGCCAGAAATTTGAAGGACATACTCACTATGTCAGGGGCGTTATACATGAGTTAAAGTTCGTTCATACACCGGTTCATCACGTGACTTTAGCTCAGATTATTTGTCTTGTTAGTATTATGTAAATTGGTTTACTCAGAATGCATATGTTTACTTCCAGTGAATTGAAGTAGCAGTAGGCATTATCACCGGCGAATTTATCATCGTGACCTATTGCCTGCCACGAGTCATGATCAGAATAATTTCGATGTCGTACTAGTATTATATGACCTCACTTGAACTTCGCAAGCACTATAATACCTACTTGTCTCTCAGTTCTCCAAACTATACTTTAAAAATTACATGGATGCCTTGCTACGGAGTCTCCGCACATAATCATAGAACGAACTTTACTCAAACTTCATGCACACGGAGTTAGATGCAAATTTATCGAAATGTCACGCCGAGTCATGCGATGAACTGGTGTACGAACGAGGCCTACCTTAGTTTTGGATTTTTGGTACAACGGAGCGTCTCAGCGACAGAAGTAAGGCTTGAAAAAGAAAATGCAAATATAAAGAAAGCTTCTACTCAGTAATCTGTCGAATTGGGTAGTAGTGCGGCACCTCGTTCACTACACCTGCCATTCTCCGCAGCTATCACGTCGACGACCTCGCCTTTTGATGCGGGCTGGCGCTGGAAGTACTTGCTTATGGTTATTCAAAGGTGTTTTTGGCATTGTTGCGGCGATTGGATGTTAGTTAGATGACTTACCATTTGTATAGATTGGATTCAATACTGTTCAATCACCCGTAGCAACTGTTAACGTTATAACACAGTCATCTGCAGAGGTTGGTAGAGACGGTCCTTTGATATTCGACAACTCCCTCCATTAATGGGGAGTAAGAGATGCGATTGTTACGGACAATGTTCTGTGTTATTGTTATGGCAATTACCCTAAATTATTATATAAATTGTATCAAACTCATACGACAGATGCAACGAGCATGTTTGTCATGGGTGACATGGCCATCGAAACCAAAAGGGTGTCTTCCCAACCAGTGCCGTTGTAGGTAGGCACTTCAGACAGGACATAGTCTGTAGCGAAGGAGCCAGCCGACCACCCAAGGTAACCAAGGAGAACTGGGAAGAACGCACATTTATACAGAACGTTTAGCGATGGTTGGGCACGGTGCTAGCTAAAACGTACCATCGGAGTTGGCAGCCTGGTAGCCGATCTGCTGTGATATGTAGCCGACACAAGAGTCCACGTCACCACCACCAGTCTCAGTATTGAGGGCCTGACGGCCGTTCGCACGGAGCCAGGTGGTCAGAGGGTACCATGCATCCTCAATGTTGTTGGTCACACAGGCGGCGTTGGTGCCACTAAGGGGTATTAAAGGGTGTATATGCAAACAAATGATTGGACTGACGAGTTGTCGTAGTCAAGGTACTTGTGGACATCCATAATGAGGTTGGTGGTTGTGCCATCAGGGTTCTGTACCATGCTAAGTGCCTCCGCAGAGCCGCTAGAAACAAAAGTCTCCGCAGATGCGTAATCGGTACCTGGGAGGAGAATCATCTGTGCGGTAGCACCAGCTTCCCTTAACACCGAACATATGATGTTTAGCTGAGACATAAGCAGAAATATTAGAATATTCTGACCGGATGGCAGTAACTGCAGCCTTTATTCCCAGAATTTTCAGCAGCATATGAAGTCTGTGGACGAAAAGCACATACCTGAACTGTAATAGTGAAAGATTATCGTCAGAAGAGGAACGTTCATCAGGATAAATGTCGTACCGGATTCTGCCCAAGTGGTGATATTCTTCGTCCGGCACCCGTCAACATGATTTCTTGAGGAGTTTGCGAATTACTCACAGGTAAATCATGAGGTTCATTCATACTGAGTGGAAATAAATCAGCGGTCCTTAATCGCAACGGTCATCACATACACTCCGAAAATAACATTCGTCTCGTTCTGCCAGTACGATGCAATGTTGGTCCAAAGCTCAGCAAATATTTCGTTGCTCGGGCCACCTTGTCCGATGATCTTTTATAAAATTAAGGATTGTCCACAATGACAAGAGCATGATCACCAACCTCTCCGTCATACCTGGCGTAGTTGTGGATATCGATCTCACAGTGAGCGCCTGTGCTCAGACAGTCAGACACCAGCATATTGTAGTTGGCAAACTGGGTCTCATTCAAGACACCAGTCATTTGGCTATACGTGAGGTACTGCCAGCCAACAGGGAGACGGAAAACATTGTAGCCGTCATCCTCGATGAAGTGTTGCATTTGGCCCAAACCATCGACGCCTGAGAGAGGTACATTAAAGTGTGATAGGATTTTCCAAGATAATTCTTACCAGACAGTTGGTAGACAGGGGGGGTAGCCTGTGAGGGAATACAGGTGCCATCCGTACCACAACCAAAGTCTACGAAATGAAAATCTGCATGACGAATTGTAATGATGCAGCACTTACCAAAACCAGCGATATTTACCCCAGCGAACTGGAGCGGCGCAAATGTCTGACCATTTGCGACTGCGAGAACAGCAGCCACAAAGGGATATAAGAACTTGATGGTCATTTTACGCGAAAAGAGCTGAACTGAGTAGTACAGTACATGACTCTGTCTTATATGTATGTGCTAGACCCTGGGTTAGAATGTTAAAAATATTCCTGGCAGAACGCTTCGTCAGGAACGGACACGCATGCTGCATTCTCAGTCGAGGACGAAGTCCTCCCGAATTCTGCTTGAACTCATTAGCCGACCTTGTATCAATTAGAAGACACCTCTGGTCATGGAGACAGTAGTCCGTAGACGTCATGAAAGCACATATATTAGCGTGCAGTCCTACTGTAGTCCTCCCTAGCGAAGGAAAACAGCCGCCCCCTGTGTCCCCCGCACTGCTGCAATGAAACGATCATCACGTGAGCGGACAAACATCGCATTTTTGTCGGCAGTCGACTCGAGGTAATTCGATACACAGCAGGACCCAATATCGAAAAGCGAACACAATCTAAGGTGCTTCCAAAATAGGGAATGGATCGGCACGAAATAGCACTCACCGTCACCGGATAGCGCATGTATTTGTGTTTCCAAAAATTCCATGCTTGAACTAGTACACGGCAATCCCCCAGAAAAAACTCATGTGTCAGTTGCTCTCATGAGTGTTCCCTCGACACCACGGACAGTAACATGTGATTTGACAAAGTTCAGTGCATGGGGATACAGCTCCGCTCGCATGCGGTCTAGGTTCAGACCTAACACCCAGTTAGAACAATGGTGTGAAGAAAACGCACACAATCACATAGGGGAAGTTACGCAGTGGCTGGCTAGTGACCATCCCAGACACGTGGATGGGATGTCGGGCACCAATCACCCACTGAGTCACAATAGCTACTGCAGTTTATCCCTGTAGTTTCTCCAGGAACTACTTTTGTTTATACCGGATTGGTCATCGATACAATTGTCATGGACCGTCACTCCTATGGAAACTACGATTGAGTGAGTGATTGATAGAAGCTTGCGAAGCACTGGTATCTGAGATAATACGCATGGTTTCTCGCTCAAATGAGACTGACTGATTTCGACATCGAAGAGCTTACCCAGGCTGAAAGGCAATAGTCAAAGTGGCCACGAAAGCGAAGCTTTGGCAGTTGGTAAAGACCTGGCTTCGACAGACCACGCCTACTACCTGGACGATCAAGCAATCTGACTAGAGTGTCCTGGGTTGCTTTGCGAGCGAGTCAGGGACTAGAGACCGAGCTTGCAGAGGCCTCATCTTTGATGCGGGATGAATGAAAGCATGATCAGATCAGAACATTAAAAGGTTCGCTGGACGAAGTTCGAACAACCCCGAGATGTGACGCTTATGTAATCTATAACGTAACGCTTACATAAATTATATCTGAGTCACTAATCCTACACTAATCAGTAGGTTTCCCCAGAGTCTGGTGTCAAGCGACGCGATGGACGTCGACCTACCATGCAAGCTTGAACTCCTTTCTGATCTTTCAGGTAGCACTAATATAAATATTCATTGTCGTTTCTCTGACCGAAAATTTACCAAGCGCACGACGAACGCGCTTGGCAGGTAGCATGGAATCCGACTAAACCTCTGCTAGCATCCTGCTCAGCGGACAAAACTGTGCGATTGTACAGTTATCGAGCATCAGATCACGGAGGTAACACTGTGGCCTTTTCGCATGTGGGCACGATCCCTACTGGACACACGAAGACAGTACGAAGCATCGCGTGGACACCATCAGGCAAAACATTTGCCACAGGATCATTTGATTCGAACGTCGGAATATGGGAGCCAGATGACGCTTCGGATTCAGGAGATACAGGGGAGAAAGTTGCTGATTGGGAATGTGTAACTTTGTTGGAAGGTCATGAAACGGAGTGCAAGAGTGTTGGATACTCGAGTTCAGGAACGCTGCTAGCGAGTTGCAGCAGAGATAAGACTGTATGGATTTGGGAAGGTGATTATTTATTGTTTCAACTTAGTGCGGTGCTCAACTCTTCTCTCAGTCAAACCTGATGCAGACTTTGAATGTATGGGCGTACTCATGGAACACAGTCAAGACGTGAAATGCATTGCATGGCACCCTTCCGAGGAGGTCAAATATCTGCCATAAGATTCGTGTGCACCACTGACAATGGTTCAGGACAGATACTTGCATCCGCTTCGTACGACGATACCATAAAGCTTTACATAGACGATCCTTCGGAAGACTGGTATTGTTTCTCGACTCTCTCCGGTCACAAGTCAACTGTCTGGTCCCTTGCTTGGTCGCCACAAGGAAGTTATCTCGCTTCATCTTCTGATGATCTTACGATCAGGATATGGAAGAGAGTAGAAGAACATACATGGCAGTCTGTGATTGAGCTGAAGGGACATCAAAGGAGCATTTACTCTATCAGTTGGGGAGTTGGGAAACGCACGAGTGAGAGTCTTGGATGGCTCGCGACCACTGGCGGCGATGGTAAAATCAACGTTTGGGACATAACTGTATGTTTAAAGCACATTCCCCGCTGCATCGAGCTCACAAACATTCTCAGGAATCGCCTAGCCCGAAAAATCCTCTGGCTGCGAGATTACTCGCCAGCATATCTGGAGCTCACGATACCAGTGATATCAATTCGGTCTCCTGGTGCCCTCGCTCAGACCATGCAGATCTGTTTGCCTCGGCTGGTGATGATGGCTCAGTCAAAGTATGGCGGGTAGTATCATCTTAGAACTACTGTAGTATCTTCGTTCCAGTATATACGTACCATAAAAAACTTGGATTAGCACTGCAAAACATTGCGACTGTCAGATTAGATTAGATTTTGCCAGTCACATCTTGATTCTTCTTGCCGAAGTTCATGACTCGATCACTCGCTCCAACAAATGTCCATTCTCAGCACATCTCATTCCACATCACCTCTTCACCATGCCAATCCGTGGGCTGGCCCCCTCTACAACTCCAATAACACCCGCTCATTTTGATATCGAAAGGGTCATTCGGCCGAACATCCTCGCTCTCCATCCTTATCGATGTGCCCGCGATGACTACCAAGAGGGAATACTCCTCGATGCAAATGAAAATGCCCTTGGGCACTCTATACCCCGATCGTCCAACCAGATTCACCAGGAGCTTTCCTCGACACTAGATGCGGACTTGAACCGCTACCCTGATCCATCTCATGACCAGATAAAATATCGCATCGCGTCTCTTAGATCACTACCCGGGAAGGATCACATCTTTCTGGGCGTTGGCTCTGATGAGGTTATTGACCTCTTGATGCGAGTGTGTGTTGCACCCGTGAACGAGAAGATTCTGATCACCCCGCCCACTTATGGAATGTATTCTGTTTGCGCGCAAGTGAATGATATTGGGGTAGTTCGTTGCAACCTCAACTTGAGCGGCAGTGTGGGGGAGGGCGGAGAATACGGTAGATTTAGCTTGTTGGTTGATGATGTGAGTGTCATATTTTACATCATGATATGTCAGGAGGCCAACGGCGTATAGATAAGAGCAGCTGTCTCAGCCGACCCTTCCATCAAGCTCATTTTCCTCTGTTCACCAGGGAACCCGACGGGTACTCTAATCAGTCTGGCAGCTGTCAAAGCAATACTAGACTACGAGCCATTCAAAGGTATCGTCGTCGTCGATGAAGCGTATATTGACTTCGCTGGTGAGGGGGCCAGCGCTGTATCCCTAATCAAAGATTATGCCAACCTGTGCGTAATGCAAACGTTGAGTAAAAGTTTTGGCCTCGCTGCGATTAGGTGAGTACATGTCCGTTGACACACGCGTTCGCTGACAAGTTCCATTAGGCTCGGGATTGCCCTTGCGCAGCCTCCATTAATCCAAGTACTTGCAAATACAAAAGCCCCGTACAATATTTCCACTCCATCCGCTCAGTTAGCGCTTGCTGCGCTGAGTGAGGAAGCCATTCAAGGCATGCAATTGAAATGCCAGACACTCGTGGAGTCGCGGAAACAGCTCCAGCAGTCTCTTGAGAGTCTTTCTGCTCTTGGTGTAGGAGACGTCATTGGCGGCAACGACGCAAACTTCCTGATGGTCCCAATCTTGAACAAGGATACCAGAGTTCCAGACAACACTCGAGCAAACTTGATTTATACGGAGCTCGCGGAGAACAAAGGGGTCGTGGTGAGGTTTAGAGGAAAAGAGGCTGGATGTGATGGATGTTTGAGAATCACTGTGGGAACTTCCGAGGAGAACGCGACGCTCCTTCAACAGTTCCGGATTGCATTGATACAGTATTAGTGTAGCTGCGCATGGCTATGATAGGGCTTGACATAGATCTCGACCCCCCATGGCGGGGGTTTCATTCTCGGATTATCATTACGTGTCAAATGAATTGTGGCGGGGCAAGTAAAGCGTTATGGCCGACCAAGTCAACAACTTCACCTACGGGCGCAGCTGAGCGCTTGCTTCATTAACTTGATCTTCGTGGCCCTTTTCATTTTGCATGCTGAAGATCGTTTTCGCCAAATTACCCGCTGGCGGAAGGTTGACTCCCTAGTTCTACAGACTTCACAAATATTTCCCTCGAGTCTCATATAGAAATGGCGAAGCAAAAGTCTCCCACTCCTCAGGAGATCTACTTAGCAAAGAAAGCGCGAGAAGAGCGAGAGAAGGATGCGCTTCTGCCGCCAGGATTGTTAAACCAAGGCAATACTTGTTTCATGAACTCCGTGTTACAGGGTGTGAGTCCAGGCCATCCTCTGTCCTATTGAACGGATGTCATGTAGCTGATGGACATGCTCTGTAGCTGATTGCCACACAATATCTATCTCGCCTCGTCCTATTCCAGGATATCCCTCCTGCCGTCCAGTTATCTGCATCTATCCCAGTGGCGTCCCAGCGATCACCTGAGTTGACAAATGGCCATGGTCTAGCAGGACCCTATGAACGTACTTGGATTGAGGGGTTAGCCATTGGAGATCGGTTTGTGAGCCTCTTGGTACACGCTTGGACCATGCAAAAGGAACACTCAAGGAACTACTTGACCCCCAAGTAAGTGTTGGGCCAATGTAACAGAGACATTGCTCATGGCTTGACGCTAGGGATGTTTTAGCATCCCTTGGCCTGAAATATGACCAATATTTGGATTTCCGCCAGCAAGATGCACACGAATTCCTGAGGCACCTCCTTGACGCGATGCGGATGGAGGAAGTTGACGTGAGCGATAGCAAGATTATTACACATTCATTCGTTGACACGTTTTGTAGATTATCAAAAAGCGACAGCCTTCTGCAAATGGTAAAAAGGGAAAGCGCGCATCTCCTATAAAGAAGCATACATCGCCGAATACCGACGCCCATGGTCGTACCCATCTACATTCACCACTTGCACAGGTCACTAGTGCACCGAGTTCTGATCCATCACCTCCCGAGGAAGAGATATTGACATCTTTTGTCGACATGCTTTTTGGGGGTAAGCTGGCCAGCATCCTTGTATGTCAGGCTTGCAAACACGTTTCACATACATACGAGGACTTCAATGACCTCAGCTTAAGCCTCAAAGCTGAGGACTATGCTCGCGAGCGTAAGCGGGACAAGTTGAAGCAGCTCGCTAAGAAACTTCGTAATATATCCGGAAATGCGCTCAGCGTCATTCCTATGCAGCGGTCTTCTTCGGTCCCAGCTACTCCACATAGAGATTCGACGTTGGAGGACCCAGAAGTCGTAGATCCTCATAGGCGGCGTAGCATTGACTTGGCGGATGTCGAGGTGGATGCTGTGACAGATAAACATGTAGATGCGGACCACAATGCAGACCGCGGCGAAAACCACGACACTGCCATCGAGATAGGCCAATCTCACCCCGAACCGCAGCTCGAATCACTATCTGATGTTGTCGTTCAGCATCCACCGGAATCTCACAGTCCGCAAGATGGGACCCTTCCCTTCACTGTTGGCGAGACTCCAGAAGTTGCTACCTTAACCTCGCATAAAGGACGAGAACATATAGAGATCAGCGAGCATTTGTCAGCTGATGGTCGCGAGAAAAAGGAAAAATCGGAAAGCTGGTCAAATCTCGGGCGGCGGATCAGTGTGTCAGTTGGTCTCACCAAGCAATCCAGGGAGGATCGGCGTCGCACGAAAGAAGAGAAGAAGGTCAGAAAAGAGGTCTCTCATCAGCGTAACGCCAGGGATGGTGATCACTCTACTCCAACGGTAGCTCTTCCAGCTGCAACCGCAACGCCCAATACCATCCAGCCTATTGATTCCCCGGACGTAAATGTTGAGCGAGAGCCGACATCTCTTAGCGCCGTCAATGATCGGCTGCAGGCTCAGCTAGCTGCTGTTAAGCGGTCTTGGTCGCCAGTGCAGAGGCCCTCTCTTCCCCCCTCAACCTCCTCCACGCCCCGCTTTCCCCTCATATCCAGACCTCCTACTCCCTCCGCAACAACCAAGCGTCCAAAAGCCCCTAGACTCCCAAAACTGAGTACTGACGAAGCGGCTTATCTCCGCGATATCCTAGCCGATATCAGTACTGGAGGAGCTGCAAGTCCATTTTCCATCTTCAAGCAGACGAAGGACCAGTCTGGTGCAGGCTCTTCTACCACTCAGAGTCTGTTTTTAAAGATCTCTCAGCTTGGCGGTCTCGAAGAATGTTTAAGATTATTTACCTCGGTCGAGGTTCTTGATGGGGAGAACATGGTCAAATGCCATCGCTGTTGGAAGATCGCCAATGGTCTCTATGAACCTAGGTCTGGCAGACAGAACGAGGAGTCTGATTCCTGTAGCGACGATGAAAATGATAGCCTAGAGGATGAGGATGAGCCTAGCCCTACGCAACACCCAAATGAGGACGCACATCACCTACCCACGCCAAATCATACCATTCGTCCCGGGTTGTCGAGATCTACCTCTAGTTCTGCTCCTTCTTTGCATGATACCCCTGATCACCATGATACCTCAATATCCGACTCGCTCTCTAGTGACGTAACCCTCGATACCTCTTCTGGTTCACACGCCATTAAACCTCCACCGTCCTGGTTGGAGCTGACAAGTGATGAACATTTACCCTCTACATCGACGCCTCGCCCTGCGACATACGGTGGTCTTCCTATTCCATTGATCTCTACTACTGCCCCAGAGTCACCGATGTCTGCTAAGACTGTGAGGCCCGTTAGGACGGGGTCGCCGATCAGTCCCACGTCATCCCAAGCGTCTTTGCATGCTCCCACACCAAACCAAAACAGGGAAAAACATCTTGAGAGTGCGATAGAAAGCGAAGGCTATTCTGACGAGGAAAGTGGAGCATCTGCTAATTTATCTGCTTACTCGGATGTTTCTTCCACTGTATCACCGAGCGTTTCCCAAGAGAACCTCATAGTCCCTCTGGCACCTCATGTATCCCGAAAGCGACGTTCAAAGAAGCCTGATTCTACAGGGGTCCCTCAATCCAAACAAGTTATCATGCGAGCGGCGTATAAACGCTATCTCATTGCCACCCCCCCGCCGATTCTTGTCATTCACCTAAAGCGTTTCCAGCAAATGTCGAAAGTTCCCATCATCTCGTTCTCTTCCAGTTTTAAGAAGCTCGAAGATTATGTATCATTTCCAGAATATCTCGACCTTGCACCGTATTTGGCACCCAAGCGAGAAAAATATGTGGATGCCAAGCTAGGGTATGTTCGTGGCCGGACAAAGCGCCCTGAGCGGTGCATGTACAGACTGTACGCTGTAGTCGTACATATTGGAAATATGGTGAGGAACTGATCCCTACTAGAATACGTAACTTTCGCCTCATCGCACTATCTATAGCTTGGCGGTCACTACATCGCATACACTGCCCTCCCGTCGGCCCCAAAGGAAGAGGAACAGACATCACCACCACTATCACAGGTCACTGACTCCGAGAACTCGCCTCACACTGATCGACCACATCGCGATTGGGCATATATTAGTGATACCGCAGTGCGGCTATCCTCTTTAGACGAAGTCCTGAAGAGCAAGGCATATATTTGCATGTATGAGCGGATATGAAATAGACTCCACATCTTTCATTCAATATCTACCACTCCAGCCCTGATGCTTTTTCACGTATCTTTATCCTTTTTGCTTTTTCAGGGGGGCACGGATGTGGTCTTCCTTGATCGGGATGGAGCTACTATAGCTTGTTGTGGACTTACTTATAAGTTATCAGGCAAAGGACTTCATCTAATGTACTTTGAGAATTGTGATCTTTCAATTGTATATTCCAAGGGTGGTGCAAACCCAAGCTTTGACAGAGACAGACAGTCGGCCGTTTTGGTTTTTGTAACCCGCATGCAAGTACCGAGTGTGGTGCTATTGAGTTGAGTAGCGCAGGGTTGCTTGAATATGGGTGCAGATAAGTAACTTAGTAGTGATTCTGGTTCTGACCCATTCTCTTTAGAATCCGGAAGACATAGTCCGGGGTTCTCCTCTCCTGACAACATCTCCCACAGCTGCCCAAGTTCATCAAGAGTGCCAAAATTCTCATTGAGATCGATATTTCAACTTCTCAGAGTTTCGCGCTCCCGACGATCCTTATTTGAAAGTTGCTATTTCGGAGATGACAGCTGGCCACGGGTCATGGACATCAGGAAGAATGAATGATCCATGACCCACAAGCGAGAAGTAGCACGTGCCACGGTCTTGGCACTACTGGTTGTGGGTGTGTGGACAGCTTGTGAACCCAATATTTCTGGGTAATTTCGGAACATCAAAATGACTGGCGGCAGAACAACAAAATTCTCATGCTCCTCCAAAGTTCAGACCTTCTCGAGGGTCCTGCTGCTATGCAATTAATCGGTCGTGCTAATTAAAGTTAAACTGTGTAGATGGTACCTTGATCAAAGCACACAAGCGTAACGAATGCAACTTTGGCGCGAATGCAGTTGGCAGCTTGGAATGCAAAGCCCACGGGAAATTGGAATAGTGTGCAGCTGTATTTTTGAATACAGGTTGTAAACCACAGATAGGCTTGCTAAGCATAAATGGCTCAAAGCACGATCTGTGGAACGACGACCATATTGCAGGGAGGATCTTGCGAGAACCACAGCAAATTGAATCCAGCTGTTCGGTCACCGACTGTGGCGTGGATTACTTCCCTAATACAACCATCTTAAACTCCCGCAGACACTGCTTGTCACCCGACCCTTTCAACGCTGAGTTTATCACCCGTAGGTTCGAAAAGTAGCGATATATGCCCAATGTCAGGGTAGGTTACTGGTCCTTTTTTTCTCATTCGGAATTAGTTCACATTGGGTTCGGAGCTCATGTTCGTCTGGGCTGTGTGGCACGGCGACTCATTTCTAACGCCTTGTGGCAGGTGACTTTGCGCTCATGAATGTGAGTATAGCTCCCTTTGCATGATTTGTATGTGTCAAGGCTAAAGCATATGCGATTTTTTGTCTATTGGGAGTGCTCGGTGCGAAGCGTGAGAGGGGAAGAGCACTCCGCATCAAGTGACGTTACGTCCTAACAGGCACCATCCATTTTGTGGGACTTGTCAGTCAAGTTGCTCCGTCTGCGTAGCCCTGAAGGTTGTTGTCATGCCGTGAATCCGTCTATAAGATAATCTCTGAGACAAGTACAAAGAGTCCTGAGCTACATATAGGCGGTCTTTTATCACCGTCCAAACTCATCCTTTTCTTGTTATCTGATAATGACATCGTCACCTCAGTACCCTCAACTGCCCCGTAAGTTGAAAATAGCCAGTTTATTTTGTTCTTCCATTTATTAACCTTTGGACAGTGGTGGGGTCAGTATCGCACGGTATTGCTATACTCTGCACCATCTTCAGGCTTGTTTACAGAGGTTGGATGCGTCGCTTCTGGTGGGAAGATGCATGGGCCGCATTTGCACTGATCTCAGACGGTAGGATTTTCCTTGTATGATTATATTCTCTTAAACCGACCACATCCCCCAGTTCTTTGTCTGGTATGTATTTGGCTCGACCCTTCGGTGGGTCGTGAGTATTTTAATCCCCGCTTCAAAAATTTCAGTGTGCTCATACCATAAGTCCCAGCATGGATACTCGCAGTGACTTTCACCTGCGTCCTGTGGTGCGCATTACAACTCACTCAGATTCATTTCGACTGATGGGTCTAGGGCTGCGCGCATGAGCGTTATTTTCTCTGTCATCCGAATCGCCAACCCATCAGGCCCCAAGATCCACAAGCAGATCACCTATCTCATTGCAGCATCTTTCGCGTGCATGTGGGCCGCGCTGATTGCGCTGAAGATCAACATGTGCATTTTTCACTCATGCCAGATGGCCGAACCGGTGGCGATCTCGCAACTGATTAGTCGGTGCATCTCACTTTCTTTGGCTGTCATGGTCCTCAACGTGCACAGCGGACATTATCGCAGATGTTTCCCTCGTTGCTGCGCCTCTTCAGCTCTTGAAAGATGTTGGGCTCTCGCGTAGTAGAAAAATATTGGTCCTCTCCGCATTTGGAGCATCGCTTCTAATCACCGCAGTCACAATCCCCCAATCTATAATGCTCTTTGGTCCCATTCGGCAAACTACGCTCATATTTGCGCACGTAAAGGTAAGCATACTCTCATCCTTATACCCCACTGCAGTGTCACACCGATGAAAATTAGGCCGCCCTCAGTCTCGTAATTTGCAATCTCCTGGTAATCGTCACCTTCGCATACCGCGTGTGCCGAAAGGAAACAATCGATCTCGACCAGTCACTCGAATGCCCCGAAATATTCACGAGCGTTGTCATACTCTCTGTACAGGATAGGAATCATACGGACTTTTCCGTTCTTACCGCTACAACGCTCGTTCTACTGTAGCATTCCCTCAGTCTTTTACTCAAGACTGAGGGTACGTCCATTCATTCCTATTCACACAACTAACGCTGACTTACTGTAGGATGCTCACACCATTGTGTGTTTATGTACATACTAATATATAGTCTTTTACTCGAAACTGAGGGATACTTACACCGTTAGGTCTCAGTAGCGTCTTTCCACATGACCACATTACAGTTTGCAGGTTTCAGGCTGACAAATTGCAAAGACACCCCTCACTTCTCGACAATTTCTCATTAGTATCGTAACACCGGGGATGATTTGAAATGGGATCGGAGAAGCCCAGTAAGTACTAGCGATGGTATTATAAAACATATGAGCATTTATCTTCATTGGCACTCACTGTTAACCACCTATCACTCCCACCTTTCCAAATTTGTAAAGCGGTACCTGAGACATTCGTGCACCCTTTTATGTAGTCGAAAAGCGCTATTTGTGAGGACCGGCGGTTCAGACCAGCAAATTAAGGTGACTTGGACGCTAAGATATTAGGTAGACCGCGTGAACTGTACCCAATTCAGTAATACCGCGTCGCACACGCTGCCGAAACCTTCGTGCTCGCTGTGGCCAACAGCGAGCTCAAGTATTCTATCAATTCAACATATTTTTATATAGTTTTTTCGCTATAGCATTTAGTATATCATTAAATAGGAATCAATTCGCATTTTGAGACCCAGGGAAGGCTACACTAAGTCTACATGATACATATGAAGGGCAGGGGGGCATGATGGCTTCTACACCTCATCCAAGGGCCCCAGTACATTGTCCTCTGGTCGAAAATATTTGTACTATATATAATAATATGTCTATATATCAAAAAGAGGGAAAGAACATCTCCTGAGAGCTGGGGAGGGCATTCTGATAGGTAAAAATGAGGGAAATGGGGGAGGGGAGGGAAGGAGGAGGACTACATGGCAATTAGCATTATAATATCACATAGGGAGGTACCATAGACATCAGTGAGTAAGGGGGAAGTGAATAAGAGTACCAGGAGGGCAAAAATGCGCCCAAAACCAGGGGAGTTACTGTAACTGGCACAGAACTTGATATAACTACTCACCAATGGAATACGGGGACAAGCGGCGTTCAGGGAGTGTATTTTGACTATATTATAGTCATATGAGATACTGTAATTGGCGGGGAACTGATTTGCAGAGGCACAAGGGGGGAGACAACATAAAACATGAAAAATCAAGAGGAGACTTACCAGAGGGCCTAGAGCAATAGTCCTTGCGCTTATAATGGTGTAAGGCATGCATTGAAGTGGCTAAAAGCAGTTGGAAGGGTAGGGATAAGGAGGAGAACAAGTTAGAAACAAAAATAACCAAAAATGCGAACCATGGGGCTTACCAAGTCTGGGAGGTGCCCAGCATGTGTAGCGGTTGTGGTGAGGTCACA
>MU837827.1:969-25188 GCA_029603245.1 Rhizopogon salebrosus TDB-379
CTGTATGGCCGGCATGGTCGACGTTCCCTACTGGCATATATGAATGCCTTGGGTGGCGAGCGCTTACTCCAGAAAAAGCAGGTGAAGACCATTTTTGCTCAGAGGCAAGGGGACAACGTACTTGCAACGAAAGACGTGGCAGTCCAGGCTTGGGCAGCATGTCGCGCTGCCACACTTCCTGAAATGGCATCTAGATATGCTACCCTATCTCGAATCGCCACAGACACGATGCCAGACGTTGTATGTAATCTTCATCACGTCATGGACTTACCCTAGCCCTCTGATTCATCACGTAGTACCTGAGTGCTCTGGCAAAGATCTCTCGTCACGCTGATATTTTGGAGTCTTTAAAGCCAACAAAGGTCGTTAATAACGTGGAAGGAGGCTTCGTCTCCAAATCGGGTAATCTCAACCTTGAGTGCACTCGCTTCAAGACGCGCATCATGAAGGGTACGGATCAAGTATGTGAATTCGTCGGACGCTCTGCCAGCAGCTCTGAAAGAACCGTTGGTACTCACGACAGGTCATCCACATCGAAACGAAGGTCGGTGGCAAGCGGTCAACGGTCGCTGGTCACACACAGCGAGTAGACGGTCGACATGCTCAGGTTAGCGTGAAAGGAGCTGTACATCCTTCCGGAAAGGTTATCTCCGTGACCACTATTGGGCAACCAGACTTGACCTCCGCAGAATCATGGAAAGAAGATGTAGTGCTCAAGGCTCTCCAAGGCGGTATCAAGTTAAACCAGCATCCATTTTTCTGTAGTATCTGGGCACCATCCTTAGGCATCTCATGGCCGCCACCTCCAGCTCGGGACGGCCCCACCGAACCGCCAGTTTCTTCTCCTCTCATATACTACCCAGGTGGTACGTTGAACACCTCGCAGGATATAGCAGTGCAGCGGATTGTTTCCGAAGCGGACAACGATCGTGTAGTGCTTATCCATGGTCCTCCTGGCACCGGAAAAACGACAGTCATAGCAGCCAGTGTCCTCAGCATCATGGAGTATGGTAATAAGCAGCGTACAATTTGGCTTGTAGCGCACTCGAACGTCGCCGTCAAAAATATCGCAGAAAAGCTCGACAAGGTCGGCTTCCGCGAATTCAAAGTTCTTGTATCCAAGGACTACCACAATGGCTGGTGTGTTGCGCTTTGCTCATCTTCTCCGTCATACTAAGTTATAATGTGGCAGGCATGAGCACCTCTACGAGCGACTGGAACATTGCTTTATACGGTCCGAATTGTTCCATGGCAAGCAGGCTACCATCAACCAACTTCTGCTCGACACAAGAGTCGTACTTTGCACGTTGAGTATGTTGTCTAATTCAGAACTGAACAAATTCGCCAACGTCGTCCCCATACATACCGTCATATTTGACGAGGCAAGTCAAATCGAAGTGGGAGACTACCTTCCCCTGCTTCACCGTTTCCGGCACTCCCTCCAAAAGTTGGTGTTCATCGGCGATGACAAGCAACGTGAGAATTGGGTATTTGACCTGTTGACCCGTGTCACTGACTTAGATCTTAGTGGCACCATACGGCCATGATGATTTTCAGCAGTTGCAAAGTGTTTTCGAGTTCCCGCACCTCCGAAAGCGGGCTTGCTTTTTGAATACCCAATGTAAGCTCTTATCTCGACTTCCTTTTTTCGTCGTCTCAACTTCAGTCCAGACCGCATGCCAGTCGTCATTGGAAATTTCATTTCACATAATGTATACAATCGCCTTTTGAAGACCGACCACAACATCGACAGCAGGTCAGCATGTCGATTCCTGGATGTCGAGAAAGGCCAGGAGAAAATGTCAGGGAAAAGCTGGACGGTACGCCACTTATCACCGTCGTAATATGTTGTCCTCACCTCTTTTGCATCAGAACGAACCCGAGATAGCCGTGATAATTCATCTCGCCCGTCTATACCATGGGCAGGGCAAGGAGTACAAGATTATCACACCGTACGATGCACAGAGGAATGCGATCGAAAGGCAACTTCGGTCAGCAAAGGTTCCTGTGGAAGATAAGTGTTTCAACGTTGACTCCTTCCAAGGCAAGCAGTGTTTTGACATGCTGAAGGATCTGTCTGACATTCGCCGCAGGAAACGAAGCAGACCACATCATCGTCTCTCTAGTTCGTTCCGAGGGCGTAGGGTTCTTGACGAACGTGCGCAGGATGAACGTCATGCTGACGCGGTGTAAGAAAAGCATGATCATTTGTACTAATCGTAAATTCGTAACGGCTGGTACAGCGGCAAACACGCTGGTCGGAAAGCTTGCTGCTGCCATGGGTCCAGAGGGGTGGCTGGACAGTCGTGATATTGTCCGTGGCGTCTTACCCTGACCTGAACCATCACCACTTCACGCATAGAATGAACTTTTGATCGGATCACTCTTATCGCATTTTGTATCACATTTTTGTATCATGGGCGTATTATGTGTACATGCTGTATTCCTGAAGACTCATTATATATCATCGCAAGCATCTTGAAAAACTACCGTGTGCACGATTCGATATCAGAAACCAAAGAGGACGGTCCACTCCCCGAAGGCCGAGCTCAAGCGCCCGCCAAGCCTCATTCCAGAGAATAGAGTCACTGGATGCGCAATCCCGTACTAAAGACGCAGAGTCACACCCAATGAGGTGCTCTGACTAACGTGTAAAAAGTCAGCGCTGTCAATAGCTGGATACCGCTGGCCGCCGAGAATGAATACTGTGCATGAGCAGTTGAGGAAGAGCTCGGCGTTGTCATACATGTTGTCGTTGAAGGGAGTAAACGACTCGCCGGGTAAGAGGTTATGGGAGAACATGAGAGGCAGAGCGCATGTAGCCTATTAGATAGATCGCCGGAAAGCCTCGACAAGGTGTAATGAATAACAGACACCGTTCAGTCTGATTGGAAGACTAGTGGGGTGGAGTCAAGGCCTGCAACCTGTGTAAGGATCACAATCACCTACGGAGATCCTTCCAACGAAGTTCTAGGGCAAGGGAGAGTAATGGAACCTCATTGGCAGACTTTGGATAATAATGGGACAACAAAGGCGAGGTGATAGCGATGTGAATAAATAACACAAATAGCGTGGTTGCTGCGGCTGGGCGAGCGGAGAACCTGAGTCACGAGGCAACACGAGGATTTCCCTGTCTGCAACGAGGCAGGACAGCCTTGGTTTTGGGCGAACTGTTGGAGCAAGGGTTTTTATTAATATCGATACCCTCCAAGTAGGGAGTCGCACCTCACTCAGCTTCGCCCGCCACACTTTGCCTCTCACCAACATTACCCTTCAAAGTCATCATGCCTACAGTAACAAGGCTACTCTATCAAAACCTTGTGCAATTCGACAGCGGACAGTTGTCGGCCCACGTTATCTCTGAATCAAACTTGATCGATGAGTTTGATGAGTTGCGTATTGTACTGGAAAGGAACGAGGGCCGCGCCCTCGGCCTTGCTGGTGCATATTCAACTACTGGAGAACTCGTGATGCTTGCCGTCGCCGACGCGTCCACGATTATCATTATCGAATTCGAGTCGAAGAAGAGCAAGGGCAACGAACACGATGAAAGGCCTGCCACACCCGCCGTTGCTGCGGACAACACCGCAGCTCGGTTGTTTTTGACCGATAACCTCCTTCGCCGATCCACCGGGTTCTTATACGCATTCGACGTCGCCCCTCTTGCTCTTGCTCTATTCCAGACACTCGGCGTTCGAATCGCAAATGCGATCGATATGCAGTGCGCGGGAGGGAAGCGCGCTCCCATTGCCACCGTCAAGCAGGCTATTGGCGACCTTCATCACGTTTACGACGACAACATCAACCGCATATTTTCCACAGATACCATCACCGAATTCCATCACGGTGACCCCGTCACCAGATCCACTACTCCACTCGCACTTCGCGCATGGATCGCACATTACCTCTCGCAGCTCGCCTCGATGGAGGATCGCCTGGCACAAGTACCCCCAGTGGACACCTTCCGGCACTCTGACGAAGTAAGTTAATCATGCACGAGTCTTGATGGACGACAGTACTGATCGTGATCACAGACGTTGGAGTTCCTTGCGAAGAGCTCCAAGGATTTTTTCCAACTCGAGCAAAAGAAGCCCGTCGAGGTCACCCGCCGATTTACCACCACCATCGACCAGAAGAAAAATCACATCCGCGCGGAGGCAGACCGATACTCGAACAAAATCCGAAAAGGCCAATATCAGGTATGTTTCCCGCGCCGCGTCATGCCTCGCTTATGAATAATTTCCTTAGCGCGCTTCGGTCGCTATCGGCGAGGGCGGGAGGGGCTTCACCGTTGGTGGTGCCGTCGCGAAATCTCAGGGCCGCATCGCCCAACTCTCTACCACCTCCAATCTCAACCTCGCTGGCAAGATCATTGGCTCCATCAGGATCATTGGCCGTGACGATCCTACTCAGGCTGAGGTTCAACGTGCCCAGAAGGTCCTTGAGATCCTTCAAGGTCTCATAGACCTTGAGCACGAGAACCCATGGGTACAGCTCATTTTCTTTTCTTCCCCTAGGGATGGCTTCCAATGGCCCTCTATATGGACAGAGGAGGCCAAGGCTGCCCTCCCTATCAAATTTCGTCCTGATCGTGCTAGCCGCCCTCTAAACTTGTCTCAGACTAAGGCAGTGAAACAGATGCTTGGGCAGTCTGATGATGGTCGTCTTACTGTCATCCAGGGACCCCCTGGGACTGGCAAGACTACTGTCATTGCCTCTTTTGTCCAGGCTGCCATTGCTGGTGGGCTGTCTGGCATCTGGCTCATTGCTCAGTCCAATGTTGCTGTCAAAAACATTGCTGAAAAATTAGCTGACTTTGGCTTAACCAACTGGAAGCTCCTTGTCTCTCTAGAGTTCTTTGAACATTGGTGAGTCTCTTGCACCCTATAATATCAAATTCAGGCAGATTAATATGTCCTAGGCATGAGCACCTTTACACCAACATTCGTGCCAACACTATCATTTCTGAGGATTTTAGGACCCCAGGTTTTCAAAAGCAGCTTCAGGGTTGTCCAGTCATACTCTGTACTCTTTCCATGCTCTCTTCTTTTGCTCTTCGCAAGTTTGGAGGTTTCACCATTGCACCCATCAAGACTCTAGTCATTGATGAAGCCTCTCAGATTGAGATTGGTGACTATATTCCTCTTTTTACTTCTCATTCCACCATCAGAAAGGTTTGCTTTATTGGCGATGACAAACAATGTAAGCCTTCCTTTCCTCCAATTTAGTGTCTTCTGATTTCCCCCTAGTGCCACCCCATGGTCAGGAGGATATTCAAGGACTGAAAAGCATCTTTGAGGTCAGGCACCTGAAAGATCATGCTATATTCCTCAACATCCAATGTAAGATTTATTCCTACCTACTCCACTGTCTTTGATCTGACTTAATTATTTTTATTATAGACAGGATGCCCCCTCAAATTGGACAGTTCATCTCTGAAGCTGTCTATGATAGCCAACTCGACTCAAATTCACTACACCCCATCACAAATGAGAGGATGGCTTGCCATTTTATCAACATTCCCAGCCAGGAACAGCTTCATGGGACTAGCTGGAAGGTAAGTTACTCATTTCTGAGTCAGTCTTCACCTGATCAATTTTGTGCACAGAACCTTGCAGAATGCCAAACCATCCTCCAAATTGCAGCCATGTTGCAGGAGAAGAATAAACATTTCCGGATAATCACACCTTACGATGCTCAGCGGAGTCTGATCGAGGAGGGACTGAAGGCCAACGAGCTCGAATGGGAAGATAAGTGTTTCAATGTCGACTCATTCCAGGGTTTGTTCTCGCGACATATATTGTGTCTCATTCGTACTTACTAAGTTTGTGCACGGCAGGTAATGAAGAGGACTACATCGTAATCTCTCTCGTCCGCTCCTCGGCGCTCGGGTTCCTCGCCGACAAGCGCCGCACGAACGTTATGCTCACGCGGTGCAAGAAAGGCATGTTCATCTGCACGAGTCAGAAGTTTATGCAGCGTGCTGGTCAAGACTCACTCGTGGGCAACCTCTTGGACTATTACGAGGACCACTGGGTGGAAAAGGAGGAACTACGGAGCCTTGAGGTGTAGGTTTGCTTCCGGCGCTGTGTCGTGAAGCAGACAGTCCATTCGGAAGGTCATTGGGGTGGGGGAGGGGGTAGTGGTGGGGAGCAGTTTCGCTTTGCAATTACGGTCAGTTGTACGATACCTTGCGGTCATTTGTAAGATACCTCGCGGTCGTTTGTAAGATACCTCACGTCGGTTGTGCTATGCCTCGCTGTACAATACCTCAAGGGTTGAATTTTTTGGAATAAAAAAACGAGTTTTCTCGCCTTGGTTGCGACTGAGTGATGGATTGAGTGGTATTGCATAAGTAGGTATAATGTAAGGTCCACGCGAACAGGACTAGATCTACTGAAGTGCGAACGTTGCGATCATGGACAAGAATTGCGCAGCAACAAGAAATATAAACGTCGGCCGTCATCAAGAGTCGTAGACGAGTGCGAATTTGATGGCTGCGTCTTTACAATTCACAGCAAATAAGTGATGCGTTGCGTTGACGTTTTCTTCGGGGGAAAACCTCCAAAGGATGTGCCGGGTCGCTTAATGAGTTCAAATGGATTTCCAGGTCGTATTCTTGAAGGCGGCATGAATGATACTGGTAAATGTTTTTAAACGATTGTGAGTAGAAAGAGAGAGGAGAGACGATGCCCGGAAAGTGGATGAGAATTTCGGACGGTGTACTTGAACGTTTTATAAGCTTCTAATGGACCGGCATATTGTCCGATTGCTTTGCGATACCTGCAGCCACAACCGATTCATCAGCATAGGATCCTCCAACTCACGAGGCAAGCATGACATACCTCGATCGGCATGGCCAAGCTCACAACCGCGCCTGCACCCGCACGTCTACTACGCCACCCACCGCCTCCTTCCCTGTTGCTTGTCGGTTTTTCAACTCAGGCTCGTCAGCCGGGTCCAACCCAGCCTCACAAATTGCACGCAGATCCAGTAGCGCATCCTCGATGTACTGCTTGAACTTGCTCGTGGAAGTGAGTGGAGATGAGAACTTGGACTCGATGCAGAATCTGATGCGGTCAGGTGCTATGAGATCTACCAAGGAGGAAAATGTGTGAGCGCGGTTCGGTGGAAAGGGAGAGCGTGAATGGAATAAGAAATAAACCAGCTTCGGTCGATGTGATCGACCACCAACGGAGATACGGCGAAGTGACTCAGAAAGAGACAATTTAAACTCACAATTAATCCCATAGCCATCTGGGAAGACAGCTCCAAAGCCTGTCCCTCGGAAATGGTACCCGGCGCTCAGGGCACTGGTACTGAGTTTCCACTCCTGAGAGCGAACGAAAAGCGGGTCAGTGAAGAGAGGGTGCGTGCGTATCTCTTGGGGTGTTGCAGGAGTGCTAGTGAGGCGCGAGCTCCCGGATGTGCTTGGAGAGTCCAAGGAAGAGGGAGTATCCGGGGGTAGTTCTTCCAGCATCAGCTTCAGGCCTAACAAGTGCCTGTCGATCCCGCGCCCAACGGCAGCTTCTCTCGTGCGCCTTGAGTGTGTCTGGATCGCGCGCTTGAGGAGGGGGAAAAGTGCGCGTGGCTGAAGGGTGGTCCAGAACGGAGATTCGAACGAGATATTTGAGTGGACCGGCGCAGAGACGCAGACAAGGAAGAAAGCCATGAGTGCATCTGCCACCATGAGTGCGCGAATCTCACCTCCACCTTATGTTGCACCCCTTTGGCAATACACCCCGCTCCACGTCCCCATTTCTTCGCAGCCTCCACAAAATCCCGCGCCTCCACACTCGCACTCCTAGCACACTCTGTCCGCCCAGAGTCAAACATGCGCGTCAGAACGGTCTCATAGGTCGCTGTGATGACCCCACGCGAGCGATACCAGGCCAGTTGAAGCGCAAGCTGGGTGTAGGCATCTGGTGGGAGGCTGGCTAAAGGGTGAAATAATTAGCGAACTGTCTTGAAGGAATCCAAATAACGGGGTAAAAGATGAACACAAGTGTCCAGTGTAACACATAAAAGAGGCTTGACGCTCGAAATCACAAACTTACCGAAACTAGCCATCCAATCCGCTCCGTACTCCCCGAACTCCAAAACCCCTGCCTCCGAGTTATCGATTAAGGTCTGAGCCCGCCCTTCCGCTTCTTTAATCTGACCGTTGATCCGCTCGTCAGTGACCCAGTCCAGACGGGTCCATCCCTCC
This sequence comes from Rhizopogon salebrosus TDB-379, assembly GCA_029603245.1. Lineage (NCBI taxonomy): Eukaryota > Fungi > Basidiomycota > Agaricomycetes > Boletales > Rhizopogonaceae > Rhizopogon > Rhizopogon salebrosus. The sequence continues at coordinate 9,179 of MU837827.1, forward strand.
CCTGCATCTCCCACGCGGGTCTCCTTTAAATCAAGGGGGAGTGGTTCAGGCTCCGAAAATGTTGAGCTATCGATGCCATCAACGACACCGTAATCAAAGACAATACTTGGCACCAGCGCATCGACAGGTGAGTGTTCACCCATTGCACCAGCACGTGTATTGCGCTCAACGGATAGTGTTAGGGACTTGTCGAACCATCTGTTTCGAGCTTGGGGAGGTGAGCGGGTGTTGTGAAGGTGTGCGTGGGTTTCAGCGTCAGAGTCTAAAACTGGGACGCTTGAATGAGAGGATTTCGGAGAAGAACTTGATGAGGAAGGAGTTGGGTAATGCCACGGCATAGCAGTGTAATGGTCCAGAGAGAGGACCATGATCGACTCGTTGATCGCGCGGAAGGTTGAGGCATTCGTGGGTGAAAGAGAAAGCAAGTGTTTATAGTTCTGTCGAAGGGAACTTGGTAAGTAAACTGATTCAACGGAGCAGAAGTTCGACAATAAGATCAAGAACGCGGCATAAATTGCGGGTCGAGCGAAAAATGTAGAGTACACTGACCTCTGTCCAACGGTCTCTGTCGTCTGAGGTCAAGACACCAACCGCCACGGCGCTCTCTCCCGCCTCTATTCTCTTAAGTACGTCTAGTACTACGGCACGTACACGGTCCTCAATGATCTGCACAGGCAACGGTGTCCGATCATCCTGGCATACCCTCACCGTATATACGAAATCATGTAGCATGAGCATCACATCCTGGGCATGCTCAGATACTGGATTCCTGGTTGCAAGGACATCTGCTCCAGCTCTTGGCAAGCGACAGGTATTGAACATCTTTTCCGTACTTTTGAGGAGCCAAACACCGGTCCGCGTGGTATCAGGGTCTGGATGCTGGTTGAGCATGCGAGCGCGCCAATCGAGGACGCGGTGTAGAATGCACGCAGCACGGCGCACTTGCCAGGGCTCTATTCCTGATTTGGTGTCCCCGCGCAAAACAGAATCAGGTATGGAGGAATCATTGGTGAATGTAAGCCACCAGTTGGAATTAATGAGGAGAGGGGCACGCCAGGACAGGTAGGCAAAGTGCGTCCAGATATTATCCTCTAGCCAGTTACGGGGCGAGCGAGCGTCCAACTCTAGGCTGGGTTATATCAAATTGTGGTGGGATGGTGGAAGGACATACCGTGAAGTTTCTGCTGGCAAAGGCGGCCGATGCCCTTCTCGAAGTCGTCTGCCCATTGAACGCGTTTCACATAGCTTTCGTCAAAGAGCGAATGACCATGTGCCTCATCTTCACGCAGAAATGGTTGAATGGACTGTAAGTAGCCGTCCAAAGTCTTGCGAAGGTCAGGCACCGGTAGACGCGGCAGCTTGACCATCGTACTCAGCGCTGCGCACCTCGACGAGCGGACAAAGGGCGTCTTAGGTGGTGGTTTCAGACGGTATCGGGATAGAATATGACCGCGCAACGGTGTCCTTGAGATCATGGCCATCCCATCATGGGTGATGATGAGCTAGCGTCAAAAATTAGTTTCCGCGCACGTGATGAAAACACAGGTCGCGACGTCACGTCTTTGACCATCATTTTGTACTGCTGCCATTATGGTTGCGCCTCCAAGCGTCACTAAGTGGGTCAACGAACAACACCCACGTCCAATTGTCGATCCAGTAAACTCCCCCTCAATGGTTTGGCTTTCCATTGGTATTAACTCACACGCAGGATTGGCTTCGCGAATGTTGCGCATGGATCGCATCCTCCTACTCCCTTTCTCCGACCTCTAATACAGACTTGCCAGGCTTTACTTCACACATAACGTCCCAGTTTTTTCAGTCCAGTCTCACAGATTCCACCCTTCCAAACACTGGCCTCCCAGCCAACATCCATGACATCAAAGGAGCGCGCCTTACAGGTCCCCCATGTCTTGTAGAGATTCGTGCCATCAGTGATATAGCCAACAGTGCATTCAGCTTGATGAACGTAAGGCAAAATCGTATGGATCGAGCGGACTTGGCTGGGCTTGTAAGGGAGGGTGTCGAGGATGCAGAAGAGGACGAGGGCCCCGTGCCAAAGTATCCGAGAGGTATGTTACGACTAGAACTCAGCGATGGTTTTACAACCGTCGAGGCCGTGGAATATCGTTCTATACCACAGCTCGAACTTGGCGTCACTCCGTTAGGGTACAAGGTATGTGTTGGTTAATACCATGAATATCTGATTCGATCGATCCTGCGGTCAGATCCTTCTGAAAGACGTGCAGATTCGCAGAGGCATCATCTTCCTTGAACCCAAGACAATTGAGCTGAAAGGGCATCAGACAGCGGACCATGAGTTGATGCAAGATGAAATCTTCTTGCGCAGTCTGAGTCGAAGGCTTGGGTGAGTTACGTTCGCGTAGATATTCGTCAATTAATGGTTCTCTCAGAAAACCAGATCCAGTACCCAATCCGCAACCAGCTGGAGAGGCTGATGCTGTACAGCGGGCACCCCCACCTGTCAGAGTTCCATCTGGGACTGCTGATAGATTGCTTGTTCAAGTTGGCAGTCCACCAAAATGTTCTACATCAGCCGACGCTGCGTCTGCAGCGATTAGATCAAATTCTGCATCTACTGCAGTGCCGAAAGCCAGCTCAGCACCAGGGGCCTCGAAGCCGAGCTCCAATTCCGCTTCCACCTCGTCTACTCTTGTATCATCATCTAAGCCAACCTCTTCGCTCAAGCTTCCTCTTTCCAATCATTCTGCGCTAAGCACCTCGCCGTACTTTTCTGCATCTTCTACGTCTTCCACGCTGTGTTCCACAAACCCTTCGACATCTACTTCTAGCACATCTAACGTACGGGACAACCCTTCAGCCCCCCTAGCGCGAGCTCGAATCCTCTCCCCCGCACCACGCGATACCACGTGGAGTCCGGATGACGAGGAATTCGAGGCATTTTTGACTGGGTCTGGACCTGTGCCCGCATCACCTCCTAGACCCATCTCGAAACTGCCCTCTAGAAATATTTCATCTACGAGACCTGTTGCTCCAACTTCGGAAGCGCCTTGCCCTCCATCTCCACCTTCAGATTATGGTTTAGATTCGATGGACCTTGACGTGGATGACGAGCTCCTTGCACAAGTGGAGAGAATGGAGGCGGAAGCCTTGGCAGCCGCGCGTAAGCTATCAGGCGCGAAGGGGCCAAGCTCCGATGTGCGGTTGGACGCGAATGTTTCGCGGGCACCAGGTGCCTCAAGTGCACGCCCTCAAGCAAGTACAGGTAGCTCTCAAGCAAGTACAAGTGCTTCGCGGATGATATCTGGCTCATCTCGACCACGCATGGTCTCCACCAGACGCACGCCGACGCCACCACGGCATCCTCAAATCACCTCTGCGTCAACCCAGCGTCATTCCCAAAACACCATTTCCCAACAACTAGCATCTAGAAACATGTCTTCTCAGCGTAGGGGTCCTGCGTCTGCATCTACTTATTTCCCGCCGCCCACCTTGCATGAAGATGTCATTGTTGTCGACTCCGAAGACGACATGTACGTAGATGACTCAGACGATGGGAAAGAGAATGTCCCGCTTTCAGCACAACCATGGACGACGGACGATGAGGATGTGGAAGTAATCGATATCTCTGACTGAACTGCAAATCCCTAGCAGCGTACACCAGTGATTTATACACAGATGCTTGCTTCGTACCTATGTCTACACCTACAATCTTGTCACTGACCATCTCATCATCAAAAGCGACCTCTCGCGAGCCATAATCTCAAATAATTCCGTTTCTACCTTAACACTGCCCTTCCTAAAAACCTCTCCGTCCCACAAAGAGGACCAAGTCTCCGGAGAGTGAGAGAATAACTCGGCAGAGAATGAATCATCGGTTACGATGCCCTTTTCGCGAGCGCCAACCTGGTCTCCGCAAATGACAGAGCCTGGCTGTGCAGATAAGAGGCCTCCGAGAGCTTTAGCGAGATGCAATTGTTTGGCCTCGTTGAAGCAGTGGAAGAGTTTAGTAGCGTTTATTGGCTGATGCGTCCATGAAGGGGATTGAGAGATTCCAACGAGGACAAATCGATAGTCGGGGTTGAAGAGACGTCATTTGATGGCTCAGCAATGCGGAGAAAGGCTGGATCGAAGGCATCTCCAGGAAGTAGGTGTCCCCCATAAGAAGCCGGTGTTGTTTTGAAAAGATCATGGCCTAGTTTGAGGAATTCTGCAGAAACGTACAGATTGTTAACAAGAATGATTCAGAAGCAGCATATTACCATGGTTGATATCAGACGAAATAATGTTTTCCGCCGGGAAACCATCCGCCGCAGCCTTTCTGGAATCAACACCGACTGCAAGGAGTTAGTAAGACCTAAGAAAGCAGATAATGTTTTGACATACAACAACAACCAATATCGAGTAATACGGCACCGGGGCGCTCGCGACCAAGCTTCAGGATGTGCTCATATACAGGGAAAGTCGTTATGTTCAGCCTGCACATGGCTCCCTTTATATGTTTTGATGCATATATTTAGTCAACGTACCGAAGAAAGACGAAACCATAGATACAAGGATATGGTGCACTCTGTTAGTGACGGGGGGTTAAATGACTTGCGATGAGGACCTATCGGAATGACTTACCTCGTATGCTTTCCTTTGGACCTCCAGGATATGTCTCTTCAATTCTTCATCGTGATCGATACCAAGTTGCGTCTTGAAGAATACAGCCTCTTCTGTGGTCAGATTGTAAAGGCTGTGATCCACTGTCGCAATCGATGGGGGATGGAGTGCGACGTCTCCTAACAATATTTTGGAATCCTTGTGTACGGTACCTTCCATGAGATGCAATTTGTTTTGTTGTACATTCCAGATGGCCGCCTTTTTCAAGGCTACAAAGCGTCTCCCGGCATTTTATTAATTCCACAATCAGTACTATAGCTGAGTTGGCCTGTGCAATCAGTCAGATAGCTGCATTGAAGTTTGATAACCACCTATAGTACTACCAGAACCTTATCATGTATTGCCTTCAGCTGCGGCCCCGCGGCTGGCGGTCCAACCATAGGTGTACGGCCCGTAAGTATGGGCAATCAGCTCCTCCCAGGAACAGTGAACCAGTGATGCATCATTTTCAAACGCTTGAGCACCTTTGTCAACTCACATTAGTCGTTCGCTGGCACATCACCTGTTCGCTTTGGGCATTCAATATCTTGGGGGGTGCAGTGCTTTTACTGCTTTTACTGGTGAATGATTAATGGAGGTAATTCAAGTTACGTCATACCCGTGAACTAGTAATGTTTTGTTCTAGTAGTCAAACACGAACGCCACTGGCGGCGCCAGAAGTGAGCAGAGCAACGCACAGCGAGCAATAACAATAACAATGACAGACCGGCAAGGAAGAAGAACAAACCACGGACGTGCACGCACTGCAAGAAACACGGAGTGCAAAGGTAATGATGGGCGGTGCAGTGAGGCAACATGAGAAGCAGGTATGTCTAGGCTACGGCAAGTGGTTCGAATGTCACGCTGGATGGTGTCGACAATATTTGGAGAGATTTAATTTGTACTCCGGTTGAACTAGTTCAGTTTCATTACTTATCAACTAATCGCACATGTGTCATAGTTATCAGTCAATTGTCTTTGCTGTTCTCTCTCGAAGCTAGTAATCGCATGTGTGCTTCCTATTTCTCCTCCTCGATTTATTTGATTTAATTTCTGGCGGAACCGTACACCTTTAGGTGCAACTGGGAAGCCGTAAGTCTATCTGAGAGAGCCGCTTGTCATCATCCGTGTGCGGTTAGCATACCCTAGGCAGTGCCCATCTGCACTAACTCACTTTTTTAAAGTGTTAGTGCTAGCTGCGAGCTCTAGTAGGTGACTTGTCAACAATAAGTTCCGAGTCACATCCACGAGATGACTTCACTCCAGGTATCATCATATTGTGCCTTACACTCGTCCTGGAATGGCGATGTTATTATGAAAACTCGCGAAAAGTAGTTTGGGCGCAAAAGTATATGCAGAAGTCCTTCGCGCGTCTGTTGTGAACCTGTGTTTACTCGTGCGCGCCTCACGGAGCGCCCATCGACTCGGGTGGCCACACAGCGTGTCGCAACGTGGAGATAGCACATGCTGCAGACACCATCCCGTTCGGCGTAAGCAAGATCACATTGCGCCATTGGACTGATCAGCAGTATTTCCTCACGACAGAAGACAAGAGGTCACCGGGCATTGCCACCCACAGTGTGCGCCCAACACCAGTACTATGAGGTGGCAACAGATACCGAAGGCAATTGGCCGAAAAGCAGGCTTGATAAGGTGATACGATCTGCAGCATTTATCCAAGTCAAATTTATTGTACTTCTCTTGGCAACTTTGCCTCTCGAATGGTCTTTTTGGTATGCCTTTGCATCGAAAAAAGCAAGTGTATCATTGTGGTGCATCAGATCTATTATATTGCAATTCGGAGCCATGGGTCACAAGAAAGATAGGGCTTCGTCTAAATACCCCGAAGCATGTCGGGGGATGAGGTTCAATGGCAGGGCTGAAGTCCAAATTTCCATAGCACCGACAAGATGCAGGTGGTTCACGGGATCATCCAAGGATCTGGGTCTTCGCCTTTTTCTTCTTCTTTGTGTTATTAAACGATCGCCATGAATCAACGCGGGTTTCACGGGTTTCTGTGGGCAAAGATTGGACGATGAATCATGAAGGCGGTTATGGACGGAAAAAAATTACAAGACACACCTTCCCATGATTTATCCTCCTCGGCCTTACGCTTCTTTGAAGCAACCTCTTCTTCTTTCTTCCGTGCTTCAAGTCCCTCGTTCGCAAGGTTCATCTTAACCGCTCTGTCGCAAATTTGAAGTCATTAGGACCATAACCAAGCTCAACAGCAAAGAAAAACGACTGACTTCCGCCGCCTAAGCTCTTCCTCGATTAACAAGTCTTTGGTCTGCGCACGCAACTGCACTTTGAAGGGTGGGACTAGTGCTCGAAGTTTAGGATCATCATCCTGCGTGCTCGTGGAGAAACCGAGATTGCGCAGGAGCTGTAGACGCGCCTCTGCAATTGTGGCGTCGAGGGCTTCGCGCTTGGCAGTATCAGATAGCTCAGATTCAGCCTGTGTCGATAGGTGAGAATACAGATAACATAGTATACCCAGCGAAATGAGTGAAGGGCAAAGAAAGTTAAAATTCCAACCATGGCGCTACTGAAGGTGAGAGGGCGTTTTAAAAGGAAGTAGTACATAAATGAACGCAGTAGCAAAGTAAGAGGCCGTGAAAGGGAACATGGGAGGGGTAAGATCGGAGGGTAAAAAGCGCACCTTCTTGAGAAGGTCGAATGCATCTGGAGCACGAGCGTGGGGGGTCTTGTCAGGATGAATGACTGGTTACGGAACAACGTACGCATGGACACAATCGACCGGACAAGAAGTAAAGCCGGGGCCAATCAGAATCACCAAACGGACAACCATGAATACAAAAGCGCAAATCCGTCAGTTATGTTCGAGGAAGTACGGAGCAGGTGAAGCGAGATCGCTCACAGAGAGACAGCTGTCGGTATCTGCGCTTGATTCCCTCGGGTTTTGCAGACTCATCTATGTCGAGAATATCATATGGGCTGCGTCATCATGCTAAGGTCAGGAAGAATCGACCATAAACAAGAGATAGCTACATACTTGAGCTTAAACGCCTTGAGAATTCGCTCCACCTCGAGTTCGCGCTGGAAGGCAGATGCCTCCCGGGAAAGGAGCTGCTCTATATCAGTATCGGTTGTTGAAGCCGGAGTCTTCGAGCTAGAGGGCGTTGACGTTCCTGTAGACATTGGTCGTCTTCACTGTCGTCGTCGTCGTAGTGGAACGATAGGTAAGTAGTGCGACGGAACTTGGAAGTTGTCTCCGAAGAAGTCACGTGCTCAGTCGTCTTTCAATCTTGGACGTTGACGGTGATGTCCTTCAAGCTACTTGTGCCTCTTTTGAAGGCAGGCTGTACGCCTCGGTCGGTGAGTATGCTTGGATCCGTTGTTTTTGTTGTACTCAGTGTTCCATAGATCGCTCGTTACCGCCCGGACGAGTTCCCACGATGCCGTTCATTGTGCTACTCATTGCACTCTGCTCATTTTTCGACGCATATCAAAAGTACATGCTTGCCATCGCCACCCCACTTGCTGCTTTCGCGAGTGATGTCCACGAATTCCCATCCGAAGACACTTTTGAATGCCAATTCACGTCCCCCACCATATGCATCCCGACAATCCTTATATGCCGCGCGGAATCGCAATCTGCTCATGTACTCCTCTGCCGTCGTACGCTTCCTCTGCGTCATTTCTTATATCTTTAATCGAATCCCGCCCGACAGATTGTGTTCGCAGTAGGGATGACTTACGCTGCAGTTCCACTCTACCGGATGTTCTGCGCAGCCACTGGCTTCGCCGGCACGCCGAACGTCGGTACGGGCCGGTTCGAGCCTGCACGCTTGGTCCCCGTTGAAGGAGCACGGCGTATTAAGGTCCACTTCAATGCCGACCGTGCAGAAGCGCTGCCGTGGACTTTTACCCCGCAGCAGAAATTCGTAACGGTGCTTCCTGGAGAGACCAGTCTTGCTTTTTACAAGGCAAAGAACGAAAGTTCCAAGGACATAATTGGAATCGCTACGTACAATGTTACGCCTGATCGGGTGGGTACTGTCCTACTGCCTAGATATCAGACTTATAGCAGCCCTTGATGGTAGATCGCGCCGTACTTTTCGAAAGTAGAGTGTTTTTGCTTTGAAGAGCAAAAATTGCTTGCAGGAGAGGATGTCGATATGCCACTCCTGTTTTTCATAGATAAGGACATTCTCGATGACCCTGCATGTCGGGGTATTGATGATGTCGTTCTCTCGTACACGTTCTTCAGGTGCGTTTCTTTCAGTTACATCTTGAACTTCCCACTCTCAAACAGTTTATGTGTGCAGAGCCCGTCGCAATGCTCAGGGCCATCTTGAGCCAGATGCAAGTGACAAGGACGTTCAAAAATCTCTTGGACTGGAAAATTATGAGATGGCCCCACGTGCGGAAATCCGCAATGCACAGGCGGGAAAGAGCTCATGAGGCTAGATTTGGTGATATGGCACGTCCTGCTGCGAGTAGAGCAAGTCGCCCTCGCACATCGTTGTATATCTGACTGTTTACCTATGAGTGGTAAGTTGTGACGCATTCACGCCTCACTGGATTGAGACCAACAGGAAATAAATACCTAGTAGCATTTTTGAGCATAGAGACTGCAATGGAATTAGAAGCGGAACGGCTGCATCTCAGTAGTTAGTAAACATTATGCAGCTCACAGCTCCCGCTTCTCGGCACTCACCTGAATTGCGACATGAGAAACAAATACGGGTCACAGTGCCAGCACTGCGCCCTATACTTGTCTCCAACTTAGCAAGCTTGCTTCTGAAATCTGAGTACGAATGGCAGAGTCGCTGTTGGTCCGTAAATATTATGACCCAGTGGTGCACCTATCTCTGGAAGTGTTGCTTCCTTCTACTTACCAGTCTGGATAAGGTGGATCAATGCGTCTACATTAGCAGAGGCAACTCCCCGCTATACCCCCCATACCTCGACTTTGAGCAAGTTCAAAGAAATGCTGCAAGTAATCCCATTTGATCTCCGTCCATTAGGGAAGGGCAAGGGTCGATTGACAATGTGGTGCAACTATTATTATTCCCCTCGATATCAATCCAATAAACAGCATAAATTATGTAGAGGACACTAAACTAACGTCCTACTAGTATAAGTAACAGCACATTGTAGGCCATCCCTCGATAGGTGCTCCGGGAACTTGACGGAGTGGAAGTCGCACTTCCGGTTAGCCGTCTTCGTTATCTGCAATTACAAGTTGTGTTGCGGTGAGCGTTAAGCGCTAGCTACTGGTCACACAAGCCTTTGTCTTCGAAATCCTTGGATCATAGCCTCGGCCCCTGACTTACCTCATAACAATTGCTATCGACGCCGCATGACATGCATGACCCTTCGAGGGACGTGCTAGAGGTCCAGGCATACCGCATGATATTCATGCAACATTTCGTTGCGAAATGTTATGATGTACATAACAACACGGCTAATCATGATGCATTCGGCATGCAAGTTAAATATATTTTGCTTACGTCCACCCAATTCTCTACTTTATTTCCCGGCACATTCGACTCCTTTGATTTCCTACTAGCCTCGACATGGACGGAGTCAGAAGAGCACTAAGGACTAATATTCTCCGGGCGAACACGCGTCCGTGCTTTAATCCTTCCGCTGTCGCGTCTGCATCACGACATCATAATCGTTGGTTCCTCTTTACGCGTCCATTCTCAGCGTCTGCAGACGCAGAACCTTCAGAGGCACCGAAGCACAAGCCAAAAGCCAGCACAACACTTCGCCGCACTGCATCTGCGTCAATACCCATCCGCTCTAACCCGACACCTACTAGGAGTTCTATCAGATCTGTGCTCACTCTTGCAACGGCGGAACGCTACCTGTTACTAAGACTACGTTCCCGTCTTCCTGGGGCTCAGACACTCCACGATGCTTTGTGGGTCCCACACTGGGGCGATGGTGGAGAAGTTTTTGTGTTCTCAAATGGAAGTTTCGTATCCTGGGGACTTGGAGAGGGAGAAGCCCAACGTTTCGCGCGAGAAGTCCTTGCTCCCAGTGAAATTAACCGGTTAAAAGAACCAGAGACAGAGGAACTGGAATTTGTGACAGACCCGACAGAGTGTGTACTCAGTTGAAGCACCCAAGCTGAATGTACCAACTAAAATTCTCTCCCTTTCAGAAAAACACGGATACAAGGAGATTTGATTATACTCGGGCAAATGGCCCCACTCGAGTATTCTGAAAATACCCCAGCTGTCTTACCAGCTTTCCCTGCCCTCCCCGCAGATACCCTTCTAGCGCGATACGCATTTTCCCAAGCACTATCGCGTTCTACAGCGCTTTCAGTTCTTGAAGAGTCGCTTGAGGACTATCTCTCTTCTGTGGCACTCCTCCCACACTCCCTCGAGAAAACAGGAAAGCCTGGTTTGAGCAGGGAAGCCCTCATCAAGAAGCTCGGAGCGCTCATGAAGTTCCGCCAGGGCCTTAACCTCAACAGGGAGAACTTCTCTGATACTCCAGACTTGTACTGGACTGAGCCTGAGTTGGAAGGTTGGGCGTTTTTCTTAGTTAGAGATGTCTATGTTGATCCTAACATATATTCCTCACAAGGTTTTTTCAAATCTATGACAACCGCTCTCGAGGTAAAGGCCAGGACCAATGCGGTTAATGAGAAAATTACCTATGCCACCGAGGTGATTCCTTCTAGGTAGAAAATTGCATCAACTAACCACCCTCACTCAGGTGCAATCGACTCTCCGTCAGCTACTTACGGAGGTATGTTATCTGACGCAAAAATCGTGCACGGATGTTGACCTAGTCGTAGTCATCCACTCATCGGATGGAACTTGTGATTATCGCCCTTATTGCTGTGGAAGTTGTCATCGTGCGTGCCTTGCCTCAGTCATTCCACATTCTGTATTCATCTCGTACACCTCGCCATGTCAGGCTCTGATACGGGATGGCCCCGAGCTCTGGCAAATGGCATTCGGCTCTCCTCATATTGAAGATCAGAAACCGACGCCTCAGTTATGAGTGGGCAATAAGGATTCCATTCTCCACTTGACATCAGCAAATCAACTATCTGTGGGTATTGTTTTGATTTTGGACATCATCCGTGGTGACCAGTTAGGCATAGAACTCATCCCTTACATCCGTTTTATATATTTACGCCACTCCACACTCAACAACTTATATCTTTAGAAGACATCGTTCTCCACTCAAATTATTATATCTCTCGCGATCTTCTCATTTGAGATTGCGGGCGCGGGGGGGCCGCCTACTCGCCCCTGTTACTCGCGCGAATCAATCTCTCTGCAACAGCAGAGCGCGGCTCAACAGAGCATGTAAACGGTTTCGGTCGGCTGTCGAGGTGATCAATGTTGCACAGAGCGAGATCTGATAGGAAGTCACTTACACCACCACCCCCGTTGTGAACTCGGGTTTCACGTTAATTTCGCATCCGGTTGAGTCCTTCCCTTTCCCAATTCGCAACGTTGCCAAGGTGGAGACAACAGTAGCCCAGACGCTCTGATCGGCGAGATACTTTCCGGGACACTGTCGCCTATTGGAGAAGCATCAGAATTGTATGATAAAAATTGGGCGCCAACGTACGGTCCAAAACCAAAAGAGGAAGATGTCACAGCTGGGCCTTGAAGGAGTTCTCCGGTGGGTGATAGATGACGTTCCGGCTTGAAGCTCATTGAATCCGGGAAACGCGTTTCATCATGTGTCATCGCCCTTGGCCAGTTACGCCACTGTCTAGCAAACCAAACTTGAATCAAACTTACCAAGCATTTATAATAATGATGGCGCCTGCAAACGGGGGTTGATGCAGTTGATTGGTGACATAGATTGTATCCGCACCTTTGGGAATGTAGTATCCATTGTAGACATCGCTGGTACTCGTAACATGCGGAGAAGCTGATGTATTACATGGGTGCTTCAAGTTGCAAACACGATCGGTGTGGTCTTAACTCACGCATTGGGGCTGTTGGTCGCCACCGTAGAGTCTCGAGGTACACTGCCTCGACATAGGGAAGATGTTCTCGATCGCTGAAATCAGGGAGACGACCATCGCCGACTACCTTATCAATCTCTTCTTGAGCCTACAAATACACCACCATTCAGTCTGAGGGCTGGGAGGCAATACTAATCAAACCTTGATCTGAACCTCTGGATGAAGGATCATGGCAAGTAAAAAGACATGTATAACGGAATCGGTCTGACAAGACACATGCAGTTGTCACTGAGGAACCAGGAGAAGTCCCACTTACAGTTTCTACTCCAGCTTTGAGAGGGATATCTAGTGAGTGCCGCATCTCGCCGTAACTGCGGAAAACGCACCTAAGAATGCACTAGCGGCAACGGCCTTCACTGTATTTTCGTCTTCAACTGTGAGCACGTTGTCCTTGGCCGTATATCTATCTAAAAGGTCCTTGACGAGAGACTGTCGTGTCGTGCCGCCAGCCTGGGCTTAGAGCATGAGAAATGATTCAAATGAACATCTATTAAAGAATAATACTACCATTTCATCTTTCACATACATTACAGGATCGTTAAGGACGTCGCGAGCGAGACTGCGGGACTCTCCAGCTCGGCGTTTGTACCTTCCTCCCGGAAGCCATGATGGAATATATCGTACTAGGCAAGATGAAGTCAATGAAAAAGTTATTCCTCGTTGATTAAACACTCACGAAATGGGATCGCTGCGGTCAACGCAGCCCGTTTGGGTGTGAATCCCTGCAGGAACAAATGTAGGAAGCCTTCAACCTTGGTCACGAACCTGTCCTCGACCGACGCGACATCATAACCGTACGTGACGGCCATGACGATGGCCGCCGTTAACCTGCATATAAATGGTTATTCATGTTGAATGGAAATTATATGGGTTACATACGTTCTCGTGTGTACAGGAAACTGCGCAGGGGAGGCAATGAGATTCTCCAGAAATCGGTGAACTTTTTGAAGCTGCATAGGCTGGTATTTGTGAGAAACTTCCTTCCTGAGCCCTGCGTGGAGCATCTTCCGATCTGTAACCAGTGAATTCAAAAACCAGATCATCATAAAAATCTAGACGAACGTTGGCGCCACTCGTCCCCATAAGATAACGACGAGGTATTGAAATCCATCCCAAATCTATGAGTGATTAGTGTTATCGAGGAACAGCATAGTGATAAATAGCGACGTACAACTCCTTGGTGTAGATATATGGTTTGTCGGAATACACTTTAGAACGCTGTTCTAGAAGAGCGTGCGCAAGCTCCTCAGAATTGATAACGACAAATTCCTGCCCAAGGATAGTTGAATAAAAAAGATCGCCTTCGCATCGTGCGCCATTTAGTCAAATCTTACGGTACACCGCTGAGACGTACCGTATTTCTTCGCCCACTCGGTGTACGACAACCAAGGCTCGGAAACATCAAGGTCAAGCACATTTCCGAGGATCGGTAGACCCTTTGGTCCTGGAGGGAGTGGCAGCCCTCCCCGGAGCCTGCGTTTCCTCCAGGCACGAATGAAAATGTACAGCAGTGATACAACTTCAAAGCACATCAGGAGCCGCAGTGCTGTCAACATTCTTGAAATGTCGGGGAGAAAGCGCGTTAAAGTCCTTCCCGCAACACTACAACTTTATAAATCTGGAGGAACGTTATATGAAACATTTGATCCATCGTGAAAACTTACGTGCTTCTGTATTCGCGACGTTGAAAGTTTGAGCTTACCAATGTTGGATTTTACGTCGAGCGAGACCAAAAGGTTTACAGCCACGTTTTATTTCAGAGGACCCCAAATCGGAGTGGGAGATCTCCCGTTGTTGAAGCTTACGGCAGTTTGTAACATAGTCTGTTTCACTGGCAAGTACTGGCAAGAGTAGAATGCAAAGAGGGTCAATCGAAGACCCATAAGTAGGTACTGAGGTTGTCATTTCTGCTTATAGTTAGTTAGTTGTCTGGGAATTAGATTTATCTCTGTTCAACACGCACTTTCAAGTTGCTTGGTATGGAATGTGAACGTGGAGTTTCCTTCGCTCGCGAACCTACAGTGTCACTCATGTACTTGTACAACCATCTTCAGTCAGTTGGGAGATACTTCAGTGACCATGCGTGATCGTTGGTGGTCCTTGAACTTACGTGATGAAGTGCACCACAATATTATTCTGAGTCCGCAGTGACAAACAAGAGCGCAATAATACTACACCACCTTTGAAATAATCCAACTCATCGTCTCTTCGAGGGTGGCTGCATAAAATCATCTGCCGCCTTCCTCTTCGATCCGAAGCCAAAAGCCACCTTCGTCCGCTCCGAGGGCACAGAAGTACCAGTTTGTGTTGGAGTATCTGTAGCTGACGATATACGGGAAAACCCTGGTTTCATAGCCGGTGGTGAGATCGAGCCACTAGCGGCCATAATGGACGAAAAGCCTGATGGAGCAGGACTTTGTGAATTGACGTAAGATTGCATCTGTGGTGCCGGTAATGTCATGAAACCAGTGGAATCGAGCGATTGTCCAGCCCCGCCCTTCCCTGAGTCCTTCTTCTTGCTCTTCGTCTTCTCCGTCTTGCCTTTAGACAGTGGCTGAGGGTCCAAGAACTCGGACGCTTGAGGGACAGCACTGTAGGAATGCAATTAGCCACAACAACAAGGAGACGAACACAGGAAGAACTCACCCTCTATTACCCACAGACAGGACAAAGTGAGCCTGCCCAGTTTTCTCCTGACGAATCTGGAAGGCACGATTCATGCTGAGAGGAGTGTCACCACTTGCCATAGCTTCCTGCTTCTTCTCCTCTGCAATCTTCTTAAGCCTCTTCTCCGTCTTCATCTTCCCAGAGCCCTTGCCATGGAATTTGTGGGATAATGCTTTCCATGCCTCCTTCGGGGTGAGCGAACGACCATACTCATCGTAATAAACAATGTTGACGTCAGGCTTGTAATTCTTGAACAAATCCAGCTGCGCGCGAGCCTCCTGTTGCTCTCGGAGTCGGTTCTCGTATTCCCGAGTCGCTTGGTCCTTGTTACCACCGCGGGACTGTACACGCTCCAAATCACGTTGTGCCTGTCGATGACGATACTCGGCGAGCCATAAATCCCTCTGCAACTGAACCACCTCTCGCTCACTCTGATCTGCAGTTGGCGCCGCCAATACGCCCTGCTGCCGGAGAAGTTGAAGGGTAGCCCCCATACCAGAACCAAATGTCTTTTCCCCAGACGTCCCGACTTCAACATCTTGATCGGGTGTGGCATTCTTTTCCTCTGCTTCCTTGATCGCCTCTTCTATGGCATTCAGCATCTCCTCGTCGTTGTCATCCTCTTCTTTGACAACGACCTCACCGGCTTCAATTTCGTCGAGAGCTTCATCGTCTGCAGCCACCGAACCATCACGAGTGGGCGATAACTGTTTCGTTCGGGTGGGCTCTACCGCCTCTGCAG
>MU837828.1:0-24674 GCA_029603245.1 Rhizopogon salebrosus TDB-379
AAGCTTCCGCCCGAGTTTTCGCCCTCCATGGTGAAATTTTCTTCCAAAAGCCCTCAGGATCGCCTTGCGCTTATCAGCGCTGGTATCAATAATTCAATCACTGCTGACCAGCGTTCTGTAAGTGACACGCCCACTCTCGGCGGGTTCAACTGACTGTTTGCGCAGGCACTAGATTACCAGAACTCCCCGTTTATGCAAGACGCTGGTATTACAGTCCTTCCAGATCCTATTTCGGTCAACGGCCGTGTTCTTCCAACACCGTCGATATATTACGGCAATCCTGCGTCTGGTAAACCAGTGGTACGACCGAGACGCCGTGAGGCACGTTGCAACAATGCACTGACTCGACCCACAGGTTCCTAGAAACGGATCTTGGAACGTCGTGAACCAGACCTTTCATGAGCCGAAGGGGTTATCAGCCTGGGGGATACTCAACTACACCAGGATTAACGAGGCTACTATCAACCGCTTCGTCGGCACACTGATTCAAACGTGTGAAAAGCTTGGTGCCGTGAATCGTTCTAACTTTGACAATCTTAGACTAACCTTGTGTCTCAGGAATGGGTAAACCAGATCCCGGAATTGATTTCTATTTGCTGATTGTGATGTTTTAGATGTTTCCCCTCCCGCCGCCAGTCAATCGGGTTCTGGCATGTCAGTAGTCAAGGTAAGAGACATAGATTCAACCATCGAGCAAGTACTCATCTTATGCAGGACATGAAGTCGCTTGGTGAATACGTCCAGAAGGCATCAGGCAGCTTGCCGAAGCTGGTTTTGGTAATTCTTCCGACCAGTTCGGCCGATATATACCTCGCTGTCAAACAATTTGGAGATGTTCATGTTGGTGTACGTGCTTTAACAGTTTTTAATCCGAGTCATACTTATATCTTTGTGTACAATGTAGGTGCCGACACAGTGCGTTGTAAGTCATGTTGTAGTGTCAGAAATCTCGATCATGTTCTTACTATCTTCATCCATTCAGCGAGAAAACAAGATTGAGAGGGTTAACGAACAATACTGTGCCAATCTCGCAATGAAGTAAGTATATTGATTTGGTCCTGGCGTGTACCATTGACACATCTGGTAGGATCAACGCTAAACTTGGAGGGGTCAACGCACTCCCAAGGTCCCCTGCACTCGAGAAGCTCACGAGTGCGCCGTTCATGATCATGGGTACGTTTCACCTTTGGTTGTCCTCGAGACTCATCGATGGCTGGTTCCTCCTCATCAGGTGCCGATGTGGGACACCCGGCACCCGGTTTGAAGAACCAGCCCTCTGTGGCCAGTCTCGTCTGGTCATATGACCGTTTTGCGGCTCGGTACGAGGCAATGATGTCGATTCAACATCCCCGTCAAGAGAAGATCGACGAGTTGCGCACACTTGTTTATGTATGTTCATTATTGTCTATTACGTGTACCTGTCGCCTAACTATCACAAGCGAGCCGTCGACGAGTTTGGCAATCGTAACAAGGGCCCACCCAAGAGGATTGTCTTCTTCCGTGATGGCCTGTCTGAAGGTGAGTACGCCGGGGTCGGCAATGAAGAGATCGAAGATATCAAAGGTGAGCAAGTCCAATGGTGGTGATTTAGTTATTTAACCACGTCAACTAGGGGCGATTGATGATATCTGGCGCGACAAGAGGCTGAATATGGGTAAACCCGAGATCACATTCATAGTGGTAGGGAAAAGGTGATTATACGATCCATTCTGTCACTTCAATCTCGTCGCTTATTTACCCATCTGCTAAGACACCATGTCCGGTTCTTCCCGAGGAACAGGTGCGTTGCCAGCCGTCTTATTTGCCATCCAATTACTGACCACCTATCCAGAGACGAGGCGGACAAGTCTGGGAATTGTCCCGCAGGGTTCGTTGCCGATCATGGAGTCGGCAATCCTGCCGTGCGTGATTTCTACCTCCAGTCGCACGGTGGCCTTCTCGGAAGTTCGTTCTTCATTATCAGTCATTTTTCTCATCATTGATTGTCATGTACAGCCAGTAGGCCGAGCCATTATATCACCCTTAGGGATGATATATACAGGAATAACACGGATGAGTACGTTTGCGACTTGTCCTTTGTCATATATTCGCTCACCGCTTTCTAGACTGCAGGACCTTGCTTTCACGCTGTGTCACTCGTACGCCCGAGCAACTCGTTCTGTGTCGATCCCCGCTCCGGTCTACTGTGAGTTATATACGTATTACTTACCGCCGCTTCTGAACACTAAACTTTGCTGGCACGCAGACGCTGACGTGAGTACACCAATTTCCCGATGCCTGTCTATGCTCACTCTTCAATAGATCGTATGCTCGCGGGGCGCATTTCACTTTAATCCCGCCATGGGCTACGACGCTGCCACGTTTTCCAGCGATGAGGATGCATTTGACCTCGAGCGCTGGAGAAAGAATTTCAAAGACCGGCACATAAACCTGGCGATGAAGATGCACTTCATGTGATCGCCGAATATTTCAATGAGCCTGTTATGATCTCCCGAACGTGATATGTGCATGAACATGTAGTTGTACTTGTAACACTCCGCAAATTGTGTTGAATGAATGGAAATAAAGAAGGCTATTTTCGCTGCTCGGTCTAATGGGAGATAAGTAGCCCGCTTGTGGGTGTTGGATCTCGGCTTATGCCTGATGCCTGATGTAGTCTTGTGTATCATGCTTTGCCTTTCAAGTGATATGAAACGAACAGGCATGAAACTCGGATGAACTCACATCTGGTATCTGCAACCTAAGTCCCTCTTTCAATCATCAGAGCTCGAGCCAAAAGCCGTTGGGTCCATTTTCAAACACTATATAGTGTGCGAGTGGCTCAATTTTACAGCATCTGTTTCAGATGTTGAAGCAAGTGACTGCAGACCTACAACACATCTAGGTGCATTCCTTCTACTATACGATAAGTTTACCTCCAGTATATATAACTGTTTAGATCAATCTTCTTTTGTTCACCACCCACGAGAAGCGAGTCTGCCTCCCTTCAAATTGGCATCGCTGCACGCATCATGACAAGTGAATTATTAATTATACGTGCGAATGGGCAAATATAAACGCACATCGTGAGGCCAACCATAGGAGCACCGATATCCTCTGACACCTGACCGAGGAAAAATCAGCGTGAATCAGCAGGTTAACACGAGGACCCTAACCTCAGCGAGCGTCTTTGGGTTGTTGTGATGGGTCACCTGGAGCACAGATGCGTCAGTTCGGATGATGATGATGATTAAGGAAGAAGATAAGATACCGCTTGCACGATCGCCCGCGCTCGTTTCGCGGGGTCACCGGACTGTAACGACATAATGAAACTCAAATGACCATCGCGTTCAACAGAAACCTACGTGGAAAATGCCCGAGCCGACAAAAACTACACATGATACGAATAAGCATCAGTAATGCTCCACCTTGGATTCTGCTCACCTCCGTCACATCCGAGTTGCATCATCAGTGCGGCATCAGCTACAGATCACAAATCACATGGGCGTCAGTTTTCTCACCGCCTCCCATCATATGCACACACATACCTGGCGTGGCAATACCCCCAGCTGCGAAGTTGACGACCGGTAACCGCTTTAGCCGCGCTGTCTCCTTCAGGAGATGAAACGGCGCCTGGATCTCTTTTGCGTATGCATACAACTCTTCTTCGTTCATCACGCCAGCCTTCCTGATCTCGCTCATCACTGCACGTTGATGACGCACAGCTTCAACAACGTTGCCCGTTCCAGCCTCACCCTTTGTCCGGATGAACGCCGCCCCTTCTGAAATGCGCCGCAGCGCCTCTCCGAGGTTACGCGCGCCACATACAAACGGAACCTTATAGTTGTGTTTGTTGATGTGGTGTTCCTCATCAGCAGGCGTGAGGACTTCAGACTCATCGATATAGTCGATGCCAATCGCTTGTAGAATCTATCACAGCACCAAGGCAATCCAAAAAAGGGCGAGTGCCATAATTAGAACCCGAGTGAAAACATCACGATATTGCAGCTGGTGACTCGCCTGTGCTTCAACGAAGTGGCCGATGCGCACTTTTGCCATGACAGGGATCGTGACCGCATCAACGATGGATTTAATCATCGCAGGGTCGCTCTGAGCAGCCAGGAACAACGTTTTTGGTGGCATTCAGCATGGATGAAACCTGAGGTGAAGGAGGAACGCGTACCATCCGTGAAACACCCCCTTCTGCCCGGATATCTGCAGGAACGCGTTCGAGCGCCATGACAGCACATGCCCCTGCCTCCTCGGCAATGCGTGCCTGAATGAGACATCATTAGAATGAAAACTCAGGGGCAGGTGAGATGTAATTCGCACCTGCTCCGCGTTGACGACGTCCATGATGACACCTCCCTGCGTGGATAAAGAGATAAGGTCATTTTTTTCATACGGTAACTATGTATGTGTAGATTCCGAGTACCTTGAGCATCTGAGCCAAGCCGGATTTGACCTGTGGATGTTTAGCTTGGCTACATATTCTGGGATCGCAGTGGTGATAGATGCGGCTTACACCAAAAGTTCCCAATTTGCTGTTTCCCCCATCGCGATCGCGCTGTGCTGAGCGAGGGGGAGCTACAGATGCGGTCCCCGCCCCTGCACCGGCAGGGGCGACCTGAGGACCATTGGTTGGTGTCGTTGAGACAGGAGTGCTCATTTAAGGGGGAGGAAAGGTGGTGATGGGAAAAGGCTAGGAAGTTTTAGTACGATGTCAATGTAGCTTGGAAAATTGTGTCAGTCGATGATCTTGACTCGCCTAGCAGAATCCGAATCCCGAACCGGAGTCGGAAACCAATAACAAAAATAATATCATACGAAACCATTGAATTGCCTAGTATAGTGGGAGCACTCGAAGAAAAGAGATG
Source organism: Rhizopogon salebrosus TDB-379 (assembly GCA_029603245.1). NCBI lineage: Eukaryota > Fungi > Basidiomycota > Agaricomycetes > Boletales > Rhizopogonaceae > Rhizopogon > Rhizopogon salebrosus. Next base: position 4,857 of record MU837828.1, read on the forward strand.
TAATTCGTGTATTTGATCTAGGTACATTACGCACTGTGCTCCACTCTCGCTCTCCAGAAACCGCCGCACGTCGCCGATCACGACGAGCGCGCGCTGTTTGAGGTCGTCGCACGCCCCGACATGCGCTTAGTAAGCGCTCCCACGACAACGATGCATCGAGGGAGCATCGATGGTGACCATCTGTATGCAGCCGAGCGCTTAGCGTCGCTTGAAATCGTATCGTAGATAGAGGCCTCTCAGTCTCAGATGAGTGCTGGCTTGGCCAAAAGGGCATGATGAAATGGGTATAGACTACTAGTTAGTGTACATGGCATTCACGGTTGTGACGATCCGCAACGGCGTCAAGGTCCGAGGGTCTAGTTCCACAAATAATCCCGGTATTGCGCTAGCATCAGACGAGGAACTGGTGTTATAAATGAAAACCCTGAGCCCGACAATCTTCCATCAGGTAAACCGTGGGTTTGGGAGTCAACGTGGTGCCAAACATAACTTCAGCAACTGACAATGAGAGTATACAGCGAGTATTATAGACGGCGCCAAACAAGGTGTTCGGAGAGACTGGCTAATGGCAGGATCCTCAAAGCACACAAAGGAGGGTCAAAAGCCCTTGGACATGAGCCAATTAATCACGTCATTCTTCCAGCGTCCACCCGACAGGATAACATGCCTTTGGGCCGTAACCTGTACTTTAAGTCGATTTGCCTCGGGAGAACCGTGTTTGAACAGGGACTGTTGGAGTTCGTTGGCAAGGGACTAGGTTGATAAGGGAGGGCTCAGAAAACGAGGGGAGCTAAATAAGTAGAAGATGGGGTACTCACATTAATTTGGCCATGGACGTTCCGGATCGAGACGAGGTATCTCGTGCCACCATTACGAATATCGGTGTAGACAGGCAGTGAACCACGAGAATTGCGGCGAATAAAATACGGGTAGCGGACATCTGTTGCATGCATTGATGTCTCAGATGGGAATGATGGGGAGATTTGACGTGTGCTGGCAGCAGCAGCAGACTGGAGCTGGGAGTAGCATCGCGTGCCTCGCACAGGCATGAGGTGCTTTAGATTGGCCAACATTGGCAGTTGATTCTTGCGGGATCAATGGGGGATTAAAGGGGTGTGCTGGAGAGAAAAGATAAGGAAAGGGTAAGTATGGTGAGCGTGAACTGCGGACTACCGGAACATCATTGGGCTGTACCTTGGGATGAATCAAATTGGGCACGTAAGAAACGAAGTAAAACTGCACGCTGTCAGGCCTTCAGGCGTGGATCAAGCAACGTGAGGGTTGCGTGCGTCTATGTTGCAAAAAATAACAAAAAATGTTGGGGAAACGCAAGTTCTTGGAAGAGAATCCGGAGCCAAATTGGCATGACACTTGTGATCGGAATTTGAAATATATTGTAAATGTGGCGCGACATGTCTTCCCCTTGTGTTACAAGTCTAATGATAAGCCAAACCAGCGACGAGTGATTCAAAGAAGCGGCCAGCAGGACAGCCTGGATTCATCGAAAAATGATCAAATCAAATGGGTCTGCACCGGGTTCTCCTAGATTTATATTTCCTGCCACCTGCCGCCTGTTGCCGTCCGTCATCTCTCCATGTGATGCTGCCTCCTCCATTCAAGAACATTACGTAGCCATGGCGTTCCTGCTCGATGCCTTTATCCGACTCGGTTCTGTCTCACTCCAGTGCTCCGTCATATAAGACCTGTCCGTCAATTGTCCCCCCTTCATTTTGAACTCCCATCCCATGCACTACTCCTCCCCCTCCTTCCATATGGCTACTTTATCTCTCAGAGACACAGACTGCTGGACAGAGCAATCCTATTACAACGCACGTCAAAATGTTAATCCGTATCCGTCCGCCTTGGACGATTTGTGGTCATTATCGTTTGACTTCAATCCCCTTTCTTTCCCATCCTTTGCATCCCCGTGGAATGCGTCCCCTCAAGCGAAGATGATGCCCGCTACGATGCCACGCATACCTGCATTAGACTGTAAGTCATCCTTCCATCCTAGGAATACTCTAATTATAACTATTTTAGTTCCCCCATCTCCCTCTGAAACTAGTTCATCCATTTCAACCGATCTATCACCCTCTCCTGAGCCTGTCGCCACCCGTGTCGTGTGCGATGTTCCTCTCCTGGCACCTCGTCCGCTTCCGTATCATTCACCCACATTCCTGCAATTTGATCTTCTTCCCGATTCAGACGAAGACCTGTCTCACCCACCATACACCCACAGACCATCCAAACGCAAGCGTGACGATGACAGTCATCCATCCGAGAATCTGCGCATGAAACGCCATGCAGGCGTAGACCGCTGGGCAGCCCGTGTCCACCGCCAAGCATGGTGCGGCACTTTGGCCACACAGGGTCATTCTCACGTATATCCGGGGACCCGGCGTCATCGCTTACGGTGAACCTACAATTTGTCCTTCTTTAGGGGACAATATCCCGTGTTTCATATTAGCCTACTCCATCCAGTGCGGATTTTGCATTTGGTTAGTTGAATTCTCCGTCTACAATGGAACCTGTGTTTGACGCCTGCCTGCAGTTCATATGCATCTTCCGGCGCCAATACGCACAACTATGTGTATACTCGTTGTCTGCACAGGGCCATCTGATCCTGCCACTTGATCTTGCCACATATTTGCCGCCTTTGCACTTCTATACACAGCTTAATTCGCACAGTACGTTGCCACTTGCCACCTTAGCGAGAAGCGTTAGAACCATAATTTAAATCAGCACCAGCATTAACTCCACATTGTACAATATTACATAGCATTTGTCCTAAGTCTTCAGATAGTTGGAATTCGTAGCATATTGTTCACCTCATGGCCCCAATAAGAAGTCAGACAATTACCGGTTTTACATGACGTCATGTGCTGGCTGAGAGGGTGTCACCTTGATCCACACTTTGTTTCGAACTTAAAGGCCTTGTTACACGGTTTCGCCATGCCATCCGACACACAGAACGCGGATTCCGCTTTGAATACGTTCATTTCCGTACGTGTACAGGTTCTAGACACATTATCGGGCGCGTCCCTGACATACGCGGCATTCAGCAAAAAGGGGATGCCGAATATACATTCGACAGCGACCGCGGATCACTCCAGTCTGAAATTTGTCGGGAAGGCGGAGAGAAGGGCCGTGAGTGCATTACTGTACGTCAAATTCCATATCACGTTTCGGTGTACACGTCTCTAAAGTGAAACGCTTGCCACATAGCTCCGAATGCATTCCACCAGGCTGTTTGAAGCTATGCAGGTATGCGTTGTTTGAGTTACAATAAAACTGCGCATCTCTTCTCATCACGCTCGAATAGAAACGAGGGTTCTATTGTGCTCTACCTATGGATCCATCACGGACACACATCGCCTGTAAGAAGATACCACAGACCTGAGGCGGTATTAGTATCCGCAGCGGTGGCTCGCATTATGAATGCAACCTTACATAAATCCGTCCGTGACCCCAAATAAAAGATACCGCAGCTAGCGTTTTACTCATGCCATTTTACTTATGTGGCTGCAGAGAACTCTGCATCGAAATCTAAGAATCCCGCCGCAGCTTTTTTACGGTGGTTTTCTGCGTGTTCACGCCTGCTCTGAGCTGCCCGGAGGTCCATGGTTGTGAGATCTAACTCGTGCAATGCCCGACGGACAGCCTTGGAGATCTGGACGTACTCTGCCGCAGTGTGTGCACGGTTGGCTTCCATGGATTCGATTTTGGAGAGCTGTGTTGAGGTGCGAACAAGACCCGTCAGCGAAGATGTGATAGTGAAGGAATCAGTAACTACCTCTTTCCCGTAATTTTTGCCTAATCGTTCCCTGACAGATTCGCATTTCGGGAAGGAGGGCAAGTAAGGGGCTGTGGGCGGCTTGGGTATTTCAGCAGTAGACTCCACAGGCACTATTTGCCTGAGAGATTGCGCAGGAGATATTGGTGTTGAAGGTGTTTTGACTAGGGGACCGACTGCGGGATGGGGAGAGTGAGAGGGTATATGCAACTGTTGCACGGGTGACCGATCGCGCATTTTGAAGTCGCCTTCGGCATCTCGGTCAGCGGAATCCTCCTTAACCCTTGAGCTTGACGCTGGAGAGCGACCGAGATGTCCACCTTCAGGGACATGCTCGACTTTGAGATAGACATGTGGTTGGTTATCGTCAGGTTCAGCTTTGACACGTGGAGAAGTAGGTAGGGTTGTTTTTTCATCTGAGCCATGAAGCGACCGCAGTGAGCGTGTCGGGGAACTCGAGAAATGCTTCTCGTCCTCCGTAAACTCTGCCTTGATATCTCGAGATAACGAGGGCTGCCTTGAGCGGCGGGGACTGCGACTGTGGGTCCCGCGGCGCTCTGAATAATGGCTTCGAGGTGGATTGGGAGAATGGCCTGGATCATGCGTTGCTGGACCTCTGGATGAGGGACGATAAGTGCTGCCTTCAGGAGAGACTGGCCTGCTGTGTCGTCTGGGAGAGGGTAAATGGCGAGAAGGAGACCTTGTGCGCGACCGACGCAAATCTGGAAATGATTTGAGGGTCCATAGCATACTTTCAGGTATGTCACTGTACCTCGACGTGGAGAATACGGAGGTCTGCGCCTCTCCGGAGCCCTATCGTCGAACCTTCGTCTATCGTGATGATTCCGGTCATAATCCCGACTCCTGCCTCGCCCTCCATAGTCCCTGTCTCTGTCGCGCTCTGAATCACGACCTCGCCAACTTCCTCCATGGCTATTACCGTTATCGTAGCCTCTGCGGGGTGACCCACGACCCCTACCCCGCCCTCTCCCTCGCCCCCTCCCGGGATACTCATCACGCGTCACCCAAGCCCTGTCATCCCTGCGATCCGTTGCCCTTCTATCTGGCTCCCATCCCCCCTCTCCTCTTGAACGCTCGTCCCGGTAGTAGTAGCTACGGCGGTCATCATTCCGAGAATCATAGGTAGATTCCCTGCCTCGAGGAGGCGATCGTGGTGGCGAACGAGGAGGATGATAACTTCGTTCTCGTTCTCGTTCTCGGTCTCTGTCTCGATCGTCACGTCGGGGACGGTAATAATCTGGCGAAGCCATTGGCGCTGGTCGGCTTCCATAGCGCCTGTCGTCGCTAGGCTCAGGCCAGCTATCGGATGTTCTGCTGGCTTCTGGTTTGGGAGGTAGACTACTCATTGGAAAGTTGTACCAATAGTGCTTGCTCAGTGCTCAGTAACGAGTTTTGTGAAGTTTGTGTACCCGCCGCGGAGATTGAATTCATGTTGCCCTCGTGCTTGCACCTACAACGCACCCAGACATGCCCGCTGATCTTGTTCCCCTAGCCTCGACATCCCAAATAGAACACACACCTTCCAAGGAGAATGGTATACCCGCAGACTTGGAGGAGGATCTTAGGGCATTCGGCTGCAAGCTCATTCATGAAGCAGGCATATTGCTGAAACAGTACGTCCGTCCGGTATCGCATCAACCTAGTCTTCATACCTTCTGGACAGAAAGCAAGTCGCCGTTGCTACTGCACAAATTCTGTACCAGCGGTTCTGGTATACAACCTCGATGAAGCAGTTCGGCATCGGTGTGAGTCCTCCTGCGTTCTACCTGAGAGGAACCAGGAACCAACATTTATTATACAGGATATTGGAATGGGTGCTTTGTATCTCGCATCAAAGCTGGAAGAATGCCCACCTCGCATACGAGATCTCATCAATGTATATGATCTGCTTCTACAGCGCAACACGCATACCCTGGCAAAGGGCAAAGAGACGTTCAAATATGCACCGATGTCGTACTTTGGCAACACGTTCTATGATTTGAAGGATGCTTTGGTCGTGGCCGAGATGCAAATACTCAAGAGATTAGGCTTCAACGTGCACGTTGTTCTGCCATATGGAACACTTATAAATTACCTGCGGGTTCTCGGCCTGACGAGTCGTAAAGACGCGTGTGCAAAGGCATGGGGCTATCTGAATGATGCGTGAGTGACATTGTGTATCGGAATGCATTACACCTTCTAAGCGTTTCATGGTATAGCCTGCAAACCCCAGTATACGCGTTGTATGCTGTCCCTACGATAGTCAGCGCTGCAATACTTCTCGCTTCCCGTCATCTTGACATAGCCTTGCCATCTTCGCCACCTAACTGCTGGTGGGACCTCTTCGATGCACCATGGGAGGACGTGTGGAGTGTCTGTGGGTATATCATGCGCCTATATCGCGATCGCACGCCTGAGGACAGGATGAGGGTCTTGAAATTAATCAATAAAAAGGATGTCAAGAAGTGGCTGGAGGATAACGCCGTTATGCTACCTTGATGTACAAGGAGGTTGTGACTCAAGCCATATGTCGGAAACATCTGGATCCTTGCGGCTTCCCGTTCCGCTTTGCCAGTTTCGCTGTTGTGGCATGGTCGTATCCACAAAATCATTGGTCATCGCAGCATCGGTCCGTAACACTCGACATCCCGAAAGCGTAGTTCATACCCTGTTTATTATCCGCAACATCACCCCTCGCATTTTCGATCTGCCCTTAACCTGGCTCGCAGCTCATTTCACTCAGAAGCAGTATCCTGCCGAGGATCCATTGATGCACCGGGACGCTGTTGGGTGCCATGTTTCTTGAGTTGTACCTAGATCGACTCATTGCTCCGCATTGCCACTCTCTTGCCCTACTGCTGTTCTCATGGAGGATCTGCCCTCCAATCTGTCATCTGCATATGCGCACATTCTGAAATGGATCCATATCGATTAGTGTTACACCTCTGTATTTGAAAACGTCGTTTCGAATCGTTGCATCTGTGCGTTCGAGGACCGCCCAAGAAATACTAAGTGGATGCAGCGGGCTCCTTTCAGCGGAACGGTTTCTGATGTATGAGTCCGTCCAGACGTATGTGAGTCTACACAGCCTATAGGAAAAGAACGAACGATCTCTACCAACTACGTCTGCCTTTGACCCCTTGCATATCTGGTATCATGCCTAAGCACGCCTACCCTGGAGCGCTTTCCCGCAGGAAGTTCTAAGGGCTTACGAATGAGGCTACATATGATCGGCGCAGGCAACTTCGCCCCCGAATGTGCTCAGTGGCCGCTTTCACGAAAGAAAAAAAAATACAGTTACGGTCGATCTGAGAAGAGGGTACGTCGGCATTATCATTTTTTCTTCTATCGCCTTTGAATGCACTTGATAATCAGATAAGCCGCTACTCGCTCAGAAAGCGAGACATTTCACTCAGATACCTTTATCCTTGTTTTCAAGCTAAGAAGGAATTGGCTGATCCTTCTTTTGTCAAACTCTCAGCCGCAAAGGCGCAGACCACTTCAAGTTTAGTCTCCCTTAGACAGCCAGAATCGAAGGAAGACTCTTCTTTATTATACCTGTTCCGTCACTCTACGGATTCAGATACGGTTCTTGGTACACTAATAAAGAATGATAAATCAGGGACGACTTCATCATGGGAGAAATTGAAGTCACCTCCAATTCTAGCCTTGGCTGTCAGGAGTTTTCATCATCTATACCCAAGTCTTCATCGGTCAACCCACGAGCAATAGCAAGCCTTTCTAAGTGATCAAATTGCGATTCTAGACGACCAAGGACCCCCTTCTCTACGTCGTTGCGATCGGTGGTGTTGAGTGAGGCAGTTGAAGATTTCTTCACCTCACTCTCTAAACAATCGACCCACGATTGCAATGCTGACTCAGAAGCCGCATGCTTATCCTGCAAGGTCCTGAGCATGTGTTCTAAGACCATGGACCACCTCCTTGACTCTTCAAGCTCCCACATGGTTGAGAGCACGCGGTGGCGGTACTTCTCGCAGGTAGCATACTGAGCTGCGACAGCATCTTTGAGGATATGCGCTGGAATACTTGTGTTGTTTGAGATCGCTGGCGCCTATTGGATGGAGTTCAATAAATACCCACAACAAATGCATTGAGTCTTACACGAGACAAAAAACTGGTAGATTCAGCAAGGACATCAAAGTCGTCGCCTGTCCTGCGTAAATAAGCCTTTGCCTCAGACCCAGATGACATGTAATGCTCGTTATTGTTCATGTAAAAGTGTGGCTTCGAACCTGCTTTCTGGGTGGGAGAAGGAAAATCGTATGAGATGAGGGTATGTCGGCATCATCATTTCCCTTTTCATCGCTACTGGGTGCACTTGTGATCCGCTACTCGGAACGCGAGACCCCTGATTGGTGTGTTCTCGACTAGCCCAAGGGACGTTCCTTCTATTTAATCTACCTCGGAGAGACACTACTAATTACGGAACCTCCACGGATGGCGGCTTCCAGGCGAAACCCAGTTAGTGAAATTACCTTCTCGTCCATTTTATTTTCTTGTAAATGAGTTTATATCGGGAAAAGGCAGTTGGCCATAAAATGACCTTTCCAAACACTGTTGGATATATGAATTTACGTGAGGTCACGGAGTTTGCAGTTCACAAACGGTGAGTAGCTGGTGGTTCGGCATGGCGCGGATTTGCAATGGAACGATGGTGTAACCCTCAGCTTTGGACGTTTCTCGAGAGTATCGATGAAGGTAAGAGGCCGGAGTAGTGTAGAAGTGCAGTTGGTGAGTTGGATTGCTGGGATAAGACATTGTGAGTGTCGGCATGCTGGACGAGCATACCATCAGTGTTTCGTATCGTAATCAACATTCGGGAGAGGCTGCATATGTCCGTTGTGCATGGGTAGTTGCTCGAACACATCCAACAGTCATGGATACATTTTGGTGAAGTACGGGACCGCCAACATTGGCCGCTGGAGCCTGGATGGTTCAAGTGTGTCATCCACCGTGCCGCCTCGGCGTATTCCAATCTCAGCAAGCCCTACTGTCCAGCAGAAATAACATAAAATGTTTTGAATCGAGCAGAAAAAAAAGGGAGAAATAAGATAGAATTGAGTCATTCGCCTACATTACTGGAGGAATTGCATGCAGAGCAATTCAACAAATCGTCGGAGTGATGGAACATTCCTGCATAGGATTGACAGCCTTGATTTCCAGCGGCCACTGATGCCCGGAAAGGGTTCCGGAGCATCCGAAGTGCTCCAAGGAAACTTTGAAGAACAGTCATCTGTCTTACATGCATGACGGACACTGATTTTCTTCACTACGGCTGCATACTAGGCGACAGCGTACACTAAGATTTTGGTGCTGTTGTTACTTCAAGTGTGTGCTCTGTTTCGGTACCGTCATATTGTTTCGAGACTCAGAAACCTAATCATACATTACGTATTGGTCATTCAGTAAAAAAAAGCATTCCCATGCCATTGTCAAACGACACATGGAAGAAGACCGACGTCAGCAGGATTCGAACCTGCGCCCTCAAAGAGGAACAGATTTCTAATCTGTCGCTGTAACCACTTAGCTATGACGCCTTCCAAGTGTACATTTAGCTTCATAACATGGTTGCATATCAAAAGCTGTGACGTGTGACAAAGCTGAGGTGGCCAGGCACTGCTCATATAGGTTTATTTTCATATCTCAGACATCTCTGGTAGTATATCGGATAGTACACCCGCCTGTCACGCGGGAAAGCGGGGTTCGACTCCCCGCCAGAGAGTGTTTTTTTACTTATTTTTCATGCCTCCTCTATTCAACAGGACAGTATCAGGGCCCGAACGCAGTTATCTCAAGATTCATACCACGCTGTACAATAATAGAGCCAACTGACTCTTTGAACGCGGCGGTGGACCCATTATCACATAATACGATCCTCAAAAGCATTGCAGGGGCTTGTCAGCTTATGTTGAACGGTCAGCAATAACATTGATCCTCCATAGATAGCAAGTAGATAGCAAAAATACATCAGAAATCAGTCGCTCAGTATCGCCTGTACCACGTTAGCAACTCTCAGTTGGCGGAGATCGGTATATGTCTGTTTCAGTAATCAGGATACAGTCAAGATATTATTAGTGGGACAAAACAACAAACCTGTCCGCATCCAACAAAAATAATTGGCTGACCTGTCACATATGTCATCGACAGTGCTGCACCGACCTAACGCACGAATGTCAGATGTTATGCTGCGGAAAGCAAATCACGCACTTTGTCATCCACTGTGTCCCACTTGGTCACCAGCATACCGTCGATTCCACGCCCCTTGCCCGAGCCGGACGCCGAAGAAAAGTCACGAAGGGCACGGTCGAACTTGGTAAGCTGGTCAACAGCCTCGTTGCCAACGAGCGCCTCGCCAACAAAGATTATCTTGTCGGGAGTATTGATAGCAACAAGCTGTGGAATTTATCAGTCGCTTAAAAGACGCTTCCACCACGCATCACGTACCTTGGCGAGTGCACGCATGAGGGGCTAGTAAAAGTTTATCCATTAAGATAGTGACACCAGCAGAGCCGATATACTTACCTCATTGTCTTGCATGCGCCCGGCTGTGTCAATCAAGACGACGTCAAAGTCATTATCCTTGGCTAGGTACAACGCTCTTGAGTTGAAATGCACCCAGAAAAATAGACATCCCTTACCATATGCGATGGCTTCCTTGGCGATGCCCGCAGCATCTTTCCCGTATCCCTTCTCGTACAATTCAACACGCCCTTTGCTATTCGTTGCACCATTGACGCCAAGCATAGACAGATTGCGCACATGAACGCGAAGCTGTTCAACTGCACCGCTCCTGCATACTATGTTCAGGGCTAGGGTAAATTGCACGTTAAGATGCCCTTACCGGAAAGTGTCACAAGCTGCAATGAGCACTCGCAAGCCGTTCTGAATGAGCCAGAAACAAACTTTTGACAGGTTTGTGCTCTTTCCTACGCCATTCACACCGACAAAGGTGATGCTATAAGGGATCCTCTGTTGAGCGGAAGGAAGGGGGGAAGAGAGTTTAGTCCTGATGGACAATAGCAGGTCTGTCGATGTCTTCGGAGTCAGGATGCGCGTAAGAGAAGATGACAGAGCCGTCCGAACGGCGTTACTTGTTGCTGCAACTCTGTTAGAGCGAAACCGATAAAGATACGACATGGCATACTTTGGAAGCCCCCAACTTTCTTTCCCACAAGACTCTCTCCGACACCTTCGCAGACCTTGTCGGCAATTTCCATTGCAACATTTTTCTTCATGAGATGCTGCTTCATCCCTTCTAGTACAGGCTTCAAATCTTGTTCCGTTAATGCTTTGGAGCCCGTCAAACGAGAGAACAAAGAACCGAGAGCGCCCAATGAGCCTGATGGTTTTGCATCCTCATTGTTCAAAGTACGGGTGATAGCGTCGTGCTTGGAGTCGAAGTCCCAATCTTTCACCTCGTATAGACCATCCCGCGTCCTACTTCCGAGAGAGGCCTTGTCTACGAGGGATTGCAGGTCATGAGATAGATGACCATTCTTGCTAGAGTCAGGTTTGTCGGTGCTAAAATCCAATGAGGCCATTTCCGTTTCTGATGGTGCTGATTCACCCCATTTCCGCTGGGCCTTTCCCTTCGTCTTCTTGCTCACAGACTCGGAGCTACAGTGATGTTATACACTGGTTTGTGTCGGATATGGCAACACTCACTCTGAAGCTGGCAGGCTGTCCCGGCCACTTCCCGATTCCACTCTCATCATCCCTCGTCCTCCTCTCCGGCCACCTCGTCCCCGCAGCCTACTCTTGAGTGCCTGAAAGTTCCGAGATATATCTTGTTCATCCTGCACTGCAATCGAAGATTCGGAGGGATCTGAAGATTATTGAGTGTCTATTCATGATATCGTACAAGGAAACCTACCCGTGCTGAGGTCATCCGAAGGAGGACTGTAGCTAGGCGGAGCTGCAGCCACTGTTCTAAAGCGAGACTTCCGCTCCTGCAAGCTTAGAGTGAGCAGGTATATATGACACATGTGCGTAAGAAGAGGCGCACCTGTGCAGCTTTGTCTTCAAAGCCCTTCAAGAGTCTGTCGAAGATACCATCCCAACCCTCAAATGCTTTTGCGAAGTTCCACGACTTGGGAGCGTCGCGCGCAGCAGCTGACGCCAGTCTGCCGTTCTTGATTGCATGAAGCGAAGCGACGAAAGAAGTCAAGAATGGCTCAAATAACTTGATAAACAAAGCCTTGAGAGCAGCCAAGAGGTCGTCCACATAAGTTAGTTGGAGTATGCGTTGATAGGCAACCTGCATTCCCCTTAAAGTCGATGAAGAATTCCCAAAGCATGGACTGCTAACATACCACGAATATAAGCTCTAGATCATTGAAGAATGTCCACTTTACTGCATATCCATCCTTCTCGTATTTCTCCTCGGCTGCACGCCCCTCGATCAATGCTTCACGTATGAGAGAGTTTACGGGTGACGAAGGTGAGGAAGCTAAGTGGGATGCCTCTGGGGTAAAGGAGCGTGACCATAGTACAACGCCTCCTGCAATCAATAGTGAGCTTGACTGCCTGGAAATGACAACTAGACCGACCTTTGTGCGAAATTGAGCAATGGTCGAGCATGTTCGGGATGACGAAGGCTGTCCGAAAGTGTGCATGTGCTTCAAAATGATATTATTAGGTAAGCCATTGATCGCACTTCCGCCCTAATGAACTCGTTTCTTATGCTATCGTGATCTACCCTAGTCCAGACCAAGTAGAAGGAAGGCAGTCGTTCCTTCCTATTACGTTCCTTGGCCTTTTTCTTCAAGCAACTGGTAAGCACGGGGAGTCGACAAGGAACCGTTAATTGGACTGCGTTCATGCAAACCACAACGTCCTTCAAGTTGATGTTACTTAAGGCGACCTCACCTCTCAGACACCTTTGCCAACTTGAATCTGCACGATGATCAGATTTAATCCGCCCCCCAGCACTGGCCCAGGAGACAGCCAATGTTTTTGCATGTATGGACCCAGGACACCGTAAGCTCGGTTCAAACTTACAACAGCACGTTCTTTCATGTCGATATCTTATCTGACCTACTACTTATATTGCCCTCTCCCACTCAGCCAAGTCTTAGATATATTCACCCTAAGTCGACATTCAATCTAGAGATCTCACTCCATTCAAGATCGGAAGGTGTCATTCTGCCAAGTCACAGCAGCTCCACTTGCACTCGGTCACACGCCTATCTGCGGACTGTGGTTATAGCCCCAGATTCCCGTCAGTCGCCCAACTGGGTAATGTCCGAGTGCCCGACCACACTGGAGTCTGTTTGATTGAGAGTTCAACTTACGTTAACGATTCGATCAAGGTGGGTATCGATTAGGTTAAGCTCTCTTGATAAGGCCACAAATCTACACGAGCTCGCCATTCTTCTTCCATGATCAAAAATCTCCGGCTTTGATCATATCAGAAGGGTGATTGTGGTATTGGCTATAGGAAATTTTACAGCATGCCGTGGCGCGCTTTTTGCTCCAAGTGCTCACACAAATCATAGCCCCGTCGTCACGCGGAAAGATACATGCTACCATCCTTCCTTGGCCAAGTTGGAGAATCCATATGAAGATTGAGATCAGACCTTGGCCGTTAGATGGGTGACCGGATGGGTGGCAACTCAGAGCTATAGGGGGATATTGCACAGGTTGCGGCTTGTGAGCACTGGTTTATGCGAATGTGGAAAAAGCCAACCCTTTTAGATTTAGATTGTGCTTCTAGTCAGGCTATTTTCACTTGTCGTGACTGATATAAGCACGAGACGAGCTCAGCGTGTATACGTGATCGATAAAACTAATTACACACTAGTATTGGGAATATGACTCAAATCATGAATGTAAACATACAATGGTGGATACTGTTTATAACTTACTACCTCGGTCCGACATCCACACTACGTCGTACAGGTACTAACGGTGGCAAAGCCTGTACATCCACACTGCGTCGTATAGGTACCAATGGTGGCAGGGCCTGCGCATCACCATTGTACCGTGCAGATATTGGCCGCGATTGCGCTGTCGGGGCAACCGAAAGCTTCCATAGATCAACATACGCATTCTGCACCGTCTCTACAGCATGGGATTGTTCCATGGGATATGTATTTTGCATCAAGGGATGATGGCCAGAATCAGCTGTAGGAGGTGGGGATGGTGATACGAACTCTCTGCGAATTTCAATATTCCCTGGTTCGCGTAACCAGTACTCATGCGAGTTATCGACGCTGGATCTAGCAGCAGCATGCTGCATGGAATCATCTGAATCTTGATGCACCGGGAATCGCAGAGGGTGCAACGGCTTTTGTAAACTGTAGCGCGCTGACTGCGCTTCTGACCACATCATCCCATCAGGGAACTTCATTTCTGACATCGGAGGACTCTTGTGATATGAGTCTTGTCGTAGTGGGAGGGGTATGTGATGGGGCGCGGAAGGGATGATCTCTATGCCATTGTCGAGGCGCAGGACGGGCATTTCCCCGCGTTTTATGGTATCTGCGAATTCTGAAGAGGGCGCGATGTGTCTTCTTCGTCGCGAACGACAGAAGAGGATGGTGCCGAGAATGAGAAGCGCCAGGAAAACAACCCCTCCGATAACACCGCCTGCAATGGCCCCAACGTTGACGGTAGATGAACCGCTGGACACTGACGCTGCAACTGGCGACGATGTTGGTGATGTAGTCTGAGTATTGGATGGAAAAGGTGTTGTCGACGATATATTGCTAGGCGGTAGCGTAATAGCAGTAGAGCTGGTGGTGGACGTTGTAGGAGTATCGTCGGTGGAAGAAGACGAGGGGGATCCGGTGGAAGAAGACGGGGGATACTCTGTGGAGGAGGACGAGTATGATGGTGGCCAATTGTGGGGAGACATCAGAGTCGAAACTAGCTCGACGATGAAAGATTAGTAGCGCAAGGGGCTTCTGTCACTGTTGTAGATAAATGTGAACAGTGAAACGACAGTCCAGGTCGTCCATACTCACAGCAGACGAGAACGTGCCAGTGGATGAGTACTGCTTTGCATCCAGAGTCAGACGGTGGGTAAAGGAAGAAGAAAAACCAGCCTTCTCAGGGTAATCAAAAGATTGAGAGCGTCTAGCGCCTAAGAGGGGACATGTGAGAAGCAAACTTCGTGCATCCAAGGCTGTGACATTGAGATGCGAGTGGCCCGGCCTATGCATCAAGGAGATACGTTAGTCTGATCTGACAGCCTCTGCCAGGCCACCTGCGCAGCCAAATATATTCGGTTGACGTTGGAGCTCCGCGCCCATCAACTTTGCGGTGACCGGTGACGTTTTTAGCTCATATGCTCCTTTTCCGTCCAGTCGCCTCCCGTCGCCTTTCCGGACGCGCATTCTCATCTACAGCGCATACAAGAATGAGGATCGTCCCTGTACCCGTCAGGTCGGACAACTATGCGTACCTCATCGTCGATGAGCCCAGCAAGAAGGCGGCAGTAGTGGATGTGTTTGATGTGGAGAAGGTGCGGGCTGTAGCTGACCAGGAAGGCGTTAACATTGTCGCTGGGATCACGACACATCATCATTTCGATCATAGCGGTGGAAACGAGGTATGTTTCCATTATACGTTCCCAACATCAAAGCTGTCTCAATGCAATCATGTCAATGTCTGATAGGCATTGGTGGGTGCAAATGAAGTCTTTTGATTCAGGCTCGTCCCAACATACTTTCAAAAGACCTCTGCGTATCCCAATATCCCTATGTATGGCGGCTTCCAGGTTCCCGCAAAAACTCAGCTCGTCGAAGATGCAAGCGAGTTCACCATTGGTGACAATATTCAAGTCCGGTGAGTTCCACAACTGCCCCTGACAGTTTCAGCGACGTTTTACCGTTCGAAACAGGTGCTTGGCAACTCCATGTCACACGCAGGATTCCATTTGCTACTACATCACAGACGCCTCCAACAAGTCCCAAGCTGGTGGTGTATTCACAGGGGACACCCTCTTTCAGGGTATGTTTTTCTATGCGTATCCTTGGCACTGCCTCATTCACCGACACAGGTGGCTGTGGCCGTTTCTTCGAGGGCACGGGAGAGGAGATGCATGCTGCGCTTTTGAAACTGGGAACGCTCCCAGATGAGACGATTATACACAACGGTCATGAATATACCGCCGGTAACGTTGGGTTTGCCAAATCTGTCGAACCCGATAACCCAGCCATTGCCCGGCTTGCCAAGCTTGTACAGGATAATGGGGTGACTACCGGTCTGACGACCATCGGTGATGAGAAGGAGTGGAACGTATTCATGCGCCTCGACAAAGATGCTATAAAGTATGCGGTGTATATTCATTATAGCCTTCATACTAATTTAGCTGCTATAGACGGGCTACTGGTTTAGAAGAACCTGGGGCCGTCATGGATAAGTTACGCGAGATGAAGAACAACTTCAGGGGGTGAGTAGGTACGTTCTGCAATTTAATTCAGCGATGAATTCAAGCCGACTAAAACGACGCTATATAGAACAAGGCTCTAGTATGGGCCTGCTGAGGGGTTAAGCTGCTGAGAATGAGATGACAGGGCACTGCTTTATTTGATTGTTGACCTGAAGAGAAGAAGTACAGATGTATTCATTAATCATCGTATAGCATTCCAAAGTAACAGACATTATCCATCATGATCTCGTAAACATACATGAGTAAGGGTGTGACGTCCACCTAACTCATCCCGACTACTTTGAGAACCGCCGATCGTGCGTAAGGGATGTAGGATAGGTTGTACCATGTATAGGCGAGGTATTCGATGACAACAAAGACTGATGAGATTAAAATATGGTTAGCAACAGACAACGGGCAATGTTCCTAGGAGCTCACTGATGCATAGAACCTGGAGATGTAAGATAAGTGGGGATAGTTGTAGGCACAGGATGGGGAGCACAAACCTCATTCCCAAGTACAAAGGCACCGACGAAGACGAGGCCTACCGAACCAAGAAAGACGGCGGTGGCGATGAGGCGTACGGGTTTAAACATCTGTGGGAAGGTATAATGTCATTTGATGGAACACTTAAAAATGGATACGGCGTACGAGCTTGAGTTGTGAGGCAAACTATACAAACGACGAATTAGCCCCTCCAATACTGGGACAATAAGCCGCGCAAACTTACGCCGATGACAAACCCAGTACCGGCGAGGGACACGAGGATTCCGATGGTGTACAGAACTTTAAAATGAGGTGGTCACTGAGCTAATAAGAGCGGTCCGAGTAAACTGACCTGCAAAACTACCCAGCTGACCCAAGAAAAGTAATATGCTGCCTAGTAAACTGAGGGCGAACCCTATGATGAGACTGCGGAATGGTCAACCCCGAATACTCGGTTCAGCGGTAGAAGGTAAGACAGGCGCACCAGCCAACGAAACCGTATAACCTCTGTGTGCGCGTGAGGCCTAGAAACTTGAAAGCAGAGTCCCCTTCGAAGAACTGGGTCTCTGGGATGACACCACCTGCGGCTTCGAGATTGAACCATCCTTTGGAGGGCATTTTGAGTTGTATTGCGATGTGGTCTTACGAGCTAACAGGTAGGAACTATAGAAGAAGAGAAGGGCAAGCGCGATGAGTTCAATGGACAGAAGTCAAACGTTGAGCAGAAGGGCCGACACGACACGGACATTGCAGCTTTCTCACGCTTACCTATGGATACAGTTGACATCGGTTTCAACTTTCAAATTTCAACTTTCAAGTTCACCTACTTTCTCTCTTTCATCTGTATGAAAACTCTACGCTCATTGTTCACCGCGACATGACTGTTTCACGTCTAGTGGTTCCCGTCATTCATATTATATGGCTTTCCATTTCAGTCCACCGGGTCACCAAGCCTACCAAGCCTCGAAATTGTAAATGAGGCATTGAATCGTGCTCTTCTTTATAATTAATTCGAAGGATCAAACTCATGCACTGCTAATACCAACACGCTATGTTTATGCGCTAACTTCTCTCCGAAGAGATCGAGAGAGCCGACTTTGGATGGGCTGAATTTAGGCTGCGGCGCTAAACGTTTCAGAATTACTCATACGATAGCACGATCACTCTCATGGAATATACATGACCTCTTGCTCGTCAATCCTTTGAACATGGCTATAGTCTCAAATGATCCCAATTGGTCGCCGACGATCGTTTGGAATTATTCCTTCAGCTATTTTGTGAGTTTGTGGAGAGCAACTCGGATGTCGGTAATGTGTCATTCTATATTTCATGCGATATTGCAGTCGCATCTTCTACTATGATTTGGGTCAGCAATAAACTTACTAGTGCTTCTCGAGCAAATTATTGATGCCTCTGGGGTATTCTCTACTGCAGACATTTGGACGAGAAGTAGGTTGACACATTACCAGAATAGCCATCTCACTAGGAATCGATTTACAAGTTGATCTGATCTGTGTGGCTCAAGCATAATCCCATACCAGAAGAACACGATAGGACTAAGACAACGGTTGATTCGGGGCAAAGGCAACGCTGGCCTTTCATGACTCTTTTATATTTCATCCGCACGTAATTTACATGATGCTCCTATTTAGTATGTCGTGCTGACCTCAAATACTCTAGGCGCGCTACATGGGAATATTATATGCAAGGTTAACAAGTCAGCACCGTGCTAATAAGCCATCTGACGCAAATCAGAGTCAAGGTAGTGGGTACGTGAACTCGCACACTCTGCATCTGTTCTCTCTGACCAGTCTTAGTATGCAAGTTCTCTCCCAATGGTCTCACTGACGACATGGTGAGCACGCCTACATACAGGTAAGTGAGTTCTTGACGAGCTTCTTAATTCAATGTTAACGATTGCGACAGCTGTGAGTTCATTTGCAACATTGAGATTTCCGATGCTCACCAGTAATTACGTTTGTAGGCAACTTGAATATCGTTACCCAGATATTCACATTGGCTAGTTTCTCCATGCATTGGGGTGAGTAATCCAAACGCAGTACCTCAATGATAGTGACTTGACTTGACTGTGATCACGATTCCTCGATTACATGCCATGTATCAGGAGGTGAGCATTGACTCGGATTAATGATGAATGACTTTAGCCCACAGGCACATGGGACGACTATTACCAGAGGAACTTGTGCTGTATTACTGTCAGTCCATTGTCAGGGAATACGTCATACTCCTGCGGGCAGATGCGTCTTACGGCCTGGATTATTGTAAGGCACCTCCGCGGACTGCGACGAAGTCCGTCAGGATCAGCCATCGGCGGTTGATTACGAGTTTTAATAAAATATCACTTGTTCTACTTTGCAAGGTGAGATAATTTGAACTTGAATGTGATTACAGTTTCTGCCGAAGCGTCTCGTGTGCTAGATCGCTGCCACTTGCTTCACTCTACTCTAGGCGACATACTGTCTCTAAAGCTCCACGTTCTGTAACTGAAACTTGCATCTGACAATTCATTATCATTTATAGAACTCAATGGTTTTTGACGGTGTTTGTCTAATTGCAGCGCTCTTGCCGCTGTTTGTATTGGGACCACGCCTCATCCTTAGTGTTCGAAAATACAACGCTGAGCTTGTGGGTAAATCCGACGCAGGAACCAGAATAAGTACGATTGCTTTTCAGGAGCGCATACACATGTCAACTTGGTGGTAACATTATGTGTAGTTCGACAGGCACTCCAAGACACTGTTTGGGGGCTTTGAAGGAACAAGAAAATTCCAGAATTTCGTTGTGTACTGATCTGTTGTTCGATGTTGGATCAACCAGAACAATTGGTGTAAAATTGCGACTCTTTTATCTATACGATGTTGGCAATATCACACAATGATTTGACGACGCCCGGCTGAGAGATTCTGTCACGGAGCATGGTGTGCATGACGGGGTCAAAAGTCGTAAACAACAAGAACAAACCTTCTGAACTCCTCAGCCAAGGTTCCAGTATCGTACGGCGCGACTCTTGGCGGGAGAAAAACTCGTCTCTGCCGGCTGACATTCAGAGTAGTCGCGATAAAAGCTGGTCCATGACTCTTGTTGCAGCGAGCACGCGAGGCTCCAATTATGGGAAACAAAA
>MU837831.1:0-10840 GCA_029603245.1 Rhizopogon salebrosus TDB-379
CCCCTGGAGCATGATTACACATATTGTTGTTGTGCGGTTCTAACCTTCCAGGGTTTCAAACATTTGGCCGTGGCTAGATATCGGAAATCCTTCAGCTCGATGAGGCTCGGCGAAGACTTTTGAAGGGGAGAGGGCTTGACGTATCTAACTACAATACTCTGTCAGTGGGAAACTCACAACAATCCGAGTCGAGCACGTCGTGGCCAGTTCAACAGTTTATGGGTCCATAAAATCATAGTGGTTACACATCTAGTACGTGCATTAAACAATCATGAAACACTCCCAGACCTCGAACGAGTGTGAGTATTGAACATGGTGCTGGGTTCAGGGTATACCTCATTTGCCTTCCAAGATTTTTCGGAGAATGGGGGCAGTGTATTTTCTTGACATATCCGTGTTACCAACCTTGTAGGCCCTCACAACGTACTTCTTCCCAAAGTCCGGTTTACCTGCAACTACATCTCGGAGGCGAAGCGGCTTCAGTTCCAACTCTTTGTTTGATTCCAAGCCCTGCCAAAGTCTCTGCGCAAGGTCTTCATCCGTCGCTCTGACTACCCAGAGTTGCTCTCTCCTCTTTTTGTCTTTCTTGTTCCGATAAGAAGTAAGCACCCCGAGAACGCTAAGATTTCTGTTCGTGAACCATCCTTCGATGTCCTCCACAGGAGATTTCGACGAAGCAAAAAGATTGTGGAGACGGACTGGGACGGTGCCGAGACCTGCAAGCGTCATTATCTGGGACGATTGCGTCCTACGAAGGCAGGCAGGTACATTGAGCGCATACTCTTTGTAATCTCTCCGCAGGAACTCTTTTGTGCTGAGATCGGACACGTCGGACTTCTTTTTATCCAAGGTCGCGAACAGAGACTGAACAGAAGGGAGGTGTTTAACATCTGACGGTGGGGTGACTTGTTCGCCTTGTGTCAAAAGGGAAAGAGGGAGTAAAAATGCAGCTGACTCGTTGTCGATATCGCTAGCTTTCCCTTCCTTCAGACCTTTGGTATCGATCAAAATGGCACCCAGCAAGAGTGTTGCCAGTCCTGCGGGCATGACAAGATTTAGGAGTTTAAACATTCTCGTGACAAGAGATGCGCAACTCCCAGCCTCTGTCTCAATTATCCTGGGCTTGGCATGAATATATTGCCCTTCGTCCTTGTGATGATCAATTATTGCAACGACGGTGGATGTCT
The DNA here is from genome assembly GCA_029603245.1 of Rhizopogon salebrosus TDB-379. Classification (NCBI taxonomy): domain Eukaryota; kingdom Fungi; phylum Basidiomycota; class Agaricomycetes; order Boletales; family Rhizopogonaceae; genus Rhizopogon; species Rhizopogon salebrosus. Next base: position 1,188 of record MU837831.1, read on the forward strand.
GAGACGCGTATGTGGGGTCGGGAATGTTATGATCCACCAGTCCAAACTGGGACGCCTGCCGTGGCATAGTTTCACGAGAGCAGTAGAGCTCTTCGAAAGGCTCACTGAGTCCTGCCCAGTGAAGTGCATATAGATTCTCCTCTCTGAGGTAGAAATCTTCTCTAGGATTAGTTATATATGCGATTGCCTTCCCGTCCGTCTGTGAGCGCAGCCAGGCATACCCCAGCGCGCTCGCGAGCGAGTCGAGATCTACGTGGTGGAGAGCAATAAGAAGGACTGAGTACTTTTGGGTTTTGGTTTGGGCTGAACGTACCGCCTGCTCCATTGCCCATTACGATAGTCCATCCCTCCCCACGATCAGCTATGAATTGTTCCTTCTGGGACTTGAGGAGGGACGCAAATGTGGGTGTCACGGTGGGCATTGGAGCTTGTTACAGAGGAAACCTGACAGTTGAAAGATTAAGACCACGAGAGAAAGGAACTGTGAAATCGCATAACCGTGATCACTGCTACTATTTATCTAATCAGGCCCCAACCAAGCCCCGAGAAGATATAACGGGGAGTATACTTACATCATGATATGAGAAGCAGTCATTCCTTAAACGAATAGTGCATCGCTGGTGACTGAGGGAAGATAGCTGTCATTGTTCAATTTGTTAGCTTACGCGAACAGTGATTGCGCATCTTCCGGCGGTCCGCTGTAATTGCCGTGGTATTTGACTCCGGACAACGTCATTCAACTTTAGATGTATTTCCCTTCCAGCTTGAATAGCGGTCTGGCAGTTCAAAGCCTGTTGCACGACCTCAATCATCACCTGCTAACCTTCCGCACAGTGGCGGCCATGACGTTGTCCGGGCTGACTTGCGGCGCGGATGCACCTATTCGCCCACTTCTAGTCTCCTACTAGAAGATAGCCGCTCGTTCTCTACCCGGTCCCGGCGCGTCTCACATACCAATGGATCATTGCGCACCAGGTCCTCCGAGATGCGGAGCTTCGGTATCCCGGGTACTGATCAATCCTCCCTTCAGGGTTTCTTGCGTGCCTCGCCTCTCTTGTCCCTTCCCCTTTCCTCATTTCCGCTGTTCCTTTCTCAGCCCTGCTACACTGCCTTACCACTCCCCATCTCGCTTACTGCACGCCCTGACATTCTGGGTCTACAGCCGCAAATCCTGGGTGCCTCTTTAGTCGATTCGGGCATAGGGTGGAATGACCACAGCTAGTATCATTAATGTGTACCTAGAATGCACTAGAGAAATAAACTAATGTAAGGACTAGCCAGCGTGAATGACAGACGACATACATACCTCAGCGCTTCAGCGTCGGGAACAACAGCTGAGGTATAAACAATACAATACGTGATATGAACGAACGAGAAACGTGACCAATAATGCGCTGGTGACCACTGACGATGTTGAAATTCCAATAAATGTATCAGAAGGTGCACCACTGCAGGAATGATCTACAAGATATTCGGAGTTTTTGACAGGATAAAAACATGTTAAAAACATGTCAAAAACTCGCTATGTTAAAAACTCCCGAGTTTTTCACGGAACACTATTTCCAACGGTCGCTCTATGCGGGCGGGAAGAGTTACAGCTCTCGTGTTCGTTAACACCTCAGCCTTCAGGTTATCCAGGCTGCGGGGAGGTGGCCCTCTGACGAGTTCAAGAAATACATCTATCTTCCTGCTGCCAAGCACTACCGTTTTGAAACTTGATTCATGCTCCTCTTCTACTTTTCTCTTGTCACTTTTTCGCCTGTCTATATGTATTCTATCTCTCTACTGTCATTTTAATACTCTTTACTCAAAATATACTTTTCGACCCGGAGAACCCGAGCTCCTTACTGCAGGGCTTGTCTAATGCATCTTTTCTTGGCGCAACACTCTCACGATCATCCTAAACTGACATTCCTTCGCAAGGCCTCGCATATTGAATGTAAATTGATTAAAGACCTGCAGTTACTGCCAACGCAGTAGGCGTTTCTCCAGTACTTAATCCGACTCGAGCGAACGGTTGTATGGGCACACAAATTACAGTGGTCATATCATACCACATGCATCGAACAGGTATGAGCGATTTCAAACGGCTGCTTTGTATATGTGTGGTGTGTTGGCTCCTAGATCTTGAATGAATGTGAGTATCGAACAGGACGCTAAGGTTCAGGGTATTACCTCAGTCCGTTCCTTCCAAGATTTCTTGGAGAATGGGGGCAGTCCGCTTCCTCGACGCATCCGTGTTACCCTGCTTATAGGCCCTCACAATATACTTCTTCCCAAACTCCGGTTCATCGGATGCCACATCTTCCAAGTCAAGGCGCTCCAGGTCCAACTCTTTGTTTGATTCCAAGCCCCGCCAAAGTTTCTTCGCAAGACTTTTATCCGCTGCTTTGACTACCCAGAGTTGCTTCCTCCTCTTCTTGTCATCCTTGTTCCGATAAGAAGCAAGCACCCCGAGGACGCTAACATCTCTCTCATCGAACCAATCCTGAATTTCCTTCACAGGAGATTTCGATGCAGCAAAGAAATCGGAGAGACTGACAGGGATGGTACCGAGACCTGACGTTATCGCCTGGGACGGTTGCACGTTGAGCGCATACTCTTTGTAGTCTCTCCGCAGCAAGTCCTTTGTGCTGAGATCGGCCACGTCGGACTTCTTTTTACTCAAGGTCCCGGTCAGAAACTGAACGGAAGCGAGTTTTTCAATATCTGAAGGTGGGGTGATCCCCTCGCCTTCGGTGAAAGGGGAGAAAGGCAATAAAAATGCAGCAGACTCCCTGTCGACATCGACAGCTTTCCCTCCCGTTTTCAGACCTTTGGTATCAATCAAAATAGCACTCAGTAAGAGCGTTGCCAGCCCTCCGGGCATGCCAAGATTGAAAGATGCAAAGACCCTTGCAACAAGAGACGCGCAACTCCCGACCAGTTCGATTATCCTGGGCTTAGCCGTGAGATGCTTTCCTTCGTCCGCGTGGTGATCGATAATTGCAACGACGGTGGCTCCTGGGGATGCATATTTGGGCTCGAGGACGTTATGATCCACGAGTGCAAACTGGGACGCCTGCAATGGCATGGCTTCACCAGAGCAGTAGAGCGCATCGAAAGGCTCTTTAATTCCTGCCGAGCGAAGCACATAGAGATTCTCGTCTCTGAGGTAGAAATCCTTTATGGGCGTAGTTATGTATGCGATTGCCTTCCCGCCCATCTGTGAGATCAGCCAGGCATATCCCAGCGCGCTCGCGAGAGAGTCGAGATCTATGTGATGGAAAACATTCAGAGAAACTGAGTACGAGTGAAATTTGGCTGAGCGTACCGCCTGCTTCATTGCCCATTACAATGGTCCATCCCTTCCCCTCTTCAGCTATAAATTGTTCCTTCTGGGATTTGAGGAGAGACGGAAAGGTGGGTGTTACGGTGGACATCGAAGTTTGTCGCAGAGAGAGACTGAGAACTAGGAGTTGGACGATAGGCAGTCGATTACTGTTGCTATTTATCCGACTGGGCCCACCAAGCCCAAAGATGGAGGAGATAAGGTAGGTAAGTATACTTACTACATATTTTTCTAATCACCCCAGCCAGGTCCCGAGGGGATAAGCGACGAGCAAATGTAGAAGTGATGGTTCTTCAGGCGAATAGTACTGGCAGTGATGGATAGATAACTATCATTTTTGTGGTCAGAGGAGATAGCTATTCCTTGTAGGCGAAGAGTGGCGCACCTTCCGCTGGAATCGCAAAGACTCATGCAGTGACATTTGACTTCGGACAACTTTACCCCTCGCTATTAATGGCATCACGAAACTCTAGAATTTCCCCTCCGATATCTCCCACTTGAGTGATGGTGTGGCGGTTCAAATCCTGTTGCGCGACCTCAATCATCACCTGGCAGCCTTCGGCACAATGTCGGCCACGACGCTGTCCGAACAGACGAGCGGCATGGAATGCACCTATCTCGGCCCACTTTAATCTCCCTCAGACAAACTAAATGGAAGGAAAGTAACATAAGTCGTTCCTCATACCCGGCTCCGGTGTGTGTTACATACCGATGGATCGCAGTGGTGCACTGGCAGGGCCTAGTGCATGGCGGCATATTAGGGCCTGGTGCCGCGTTATTCAAGGGTTTTTCTCGCGGTTATGTAAGGTGGAAGGCACAAAATTTGAAGGTCCTCCGCTCCCGTATATGGATGATGCCAGCGTCAGCAGATGTTCGAGTTATTCTTCCCTTCATCACCTGCCCTCTTACGCATCTCTTGGTCCACGTTGAACGATAAGAATGTGCAGTATAGAGAGTTATGGTCCTTTCATGAAGGCAACTAGACCGGTAAAATGCAAATAAGGTGTGCGAGCTTATTAAGAACTTCAAGAGACAGACGCTCGACATCACCACAATGCGTTACGAGTCCTCGATGGACGCTGCCAGTGGTTCCAAGCGGGTCCGGAAATATGTAACGCTCGTGACTATGTCTTTCCATGTTGGCGAAGACTTGAAAGGCAGAGATGTTGAACTTGAAGGTTGACAGACATATTTTAGGTAGGGATGTTCGGGTGATGGGGTCATAGGCGTGGGCGCCCAACTTTGTACGTCCCTAATACGTCATCTATTTCGAGGTCATCGTGACCAGTGCAACAGTTGCATGGATAGAATTACAGTGTTTACATATCTGGTACGTACATTGAAAGGTATGAGCGACTTTCAAACAGTGGCTCCCAGATCTCAAACGAATGTGAGCGTTGTGCACAATGCTAAGGTTCAGGGTATTAAGTACCTCATAATGTTCCTTCCAAAATCGCTCGGAGAATGGGGGCGGTTTGCTTCCTAGTCGCCTTCGCATTACCCTGCTTGTAGGCTCTCACAATGAACGATTCCGGGTCCCCGAACACCTGTTCATCCGTTACAGCGGACACCGGTTTGGCATCCTTGTCCTTGAATTCATCAACGGCCTCTGCGTTGTCGGCGGATATCAATTCTGTCAAGTCAACCCGCTCCAGCTGTAGCACGTCGTTTGATTCTAGGCCAGGCCAAAGCTTCTTTGCAATGCCTTCATCCGCTGCTCTGACTATCCAAAGTTGCTCTCTCCTGCCTTTGTCATTCTTGTTCCGATAAGTAGTGAGCACCCCGAGAATGTTAAGATTCCTTCCAGCGAACACCTCAGTTTCAGTTTCCCTCGCAGAAAATTCCGAGGAAGCAAAGAAATCGGAGAGACGGAGTGGGACGGTGGCGAGACCTACGGTTATCATCTGGAAAGATTGCGTTGCAAAATCGGAGGAAGGGACATTGAATGTATACTCTTTGTAGTCTCTCCGCAGCAACTCCACTGTGCTGAGATGGGACACGTTGGACTTTTTTTCATCCAAGATCGCGGACAGAAACTGAACAGAAGGGAGGTGTGGAATATCTGATGGTTCGATGAATGCGTCGCATCCCGTCAAAGGGGAAAGAGGAAGTAAAAATGCGGCTGCGTCCATGTCGGCAGGGCAGGCTTTCCCTCCCGGCTTCAGACCTTTGGTATCAATCAAAATGGCACTCAATAAGAGTGTTGCCAATTCTGGAGGCATGCCGACATGTGAAGATGAAAACAGTCTTGTGACAAGAGACGCGCAACTCCCAACCGGTTCGATTATCCTGGGATCAGCCGTTTTATGTTTGTTTTCATCCGTATGGTGATCAATTATTGCAACGACGGTAGCTGCCGGAGAAGCGTATCTGGTGTCGAGGACGTTATGATCCACCAGTGCAAACTGGGACGCCTGCGATGGTATAGGATCACCGGAGCAGTAGAGCTCTTCAAAAGGTTCCTTGATTCCTGCCAAGTGAAGGGCATGCAGATTCTCCTCTCTGAGGTAGAAATGCTGTCTAGGCGTAGTTATATATGCGATCGCCTTCCCGCCCGCCGTCCGTGAGCACAGCCAGGCATATACCAGGGCGCTCGCAATAGAGTCGAGATCTGCGCGATAAAGAACAATGAGAAGGGTTGAGAACGAGTGAACTGGTCTGAGCGCACCGCCCGCTTCATTGCCCATCACGATGGACCATCCCTTCCCATTATCAGCTATAAAGTCATCCTTCTGGGACTTGAGGAGTGACGAAAAGGTGGGTGTCACGGGGGACATTGGGGCTTGTCGCGGAGGCCGAAACCTGGCAGATGGAAGACAAAAATGATGACACGAAGTCGATGTGATCTCTACTAGCGGGAAGAAACTACGAAATCGCATCGATCGTGATTACTGTTTTACATAAGGTCCAGTCTGACTCAGGACAATGTCACCCCTCGTTGTCACTATAGCCTGGCGGTCCAAACATTCAAGTCATGTTGCGCGACCTCAATCTCCATCATAGCCATCTGCCAGCCTTCCGAATAATTACTCTGACGCCGTCTGAGAGTCTCCGAAGATAGCGTCCATTCGTTACTCGCTGTCCGAGTGGACTTGCAGCATGGACGGGCCTGGGATGCGCCTAGACTTCGCTTCTGTTGACAGACCAGGAAGGAAAACAAAACAGCCATTCCGCTTCCGGCGCGAGTTACATCCTGTAGCGCTCTAGGCCCTTGGGGATGCGGAGCTCAGTAACCCAGGTACTGACTAATCTTTCCTTCAGGGTTCTTACGCTCTCTTACGTTCCCCGCTCGTCTTTTCGTATTCCTCCTTCCTTCTCCTCTTCTCAGACCTGCCACACAACTCCGCCTCCTGCCCCGCTTACTGCACGCTCTGGCACTCTGGGTCTACAGCCTCCATCTTGGGTCCCTCTCTAGTTCATGCGGCGTCTGCATAGGTACCACCTGAGGACGTACGTTTGCAGCTAAGGTCTTCTGTGACATGCCTCGACTCAGTCCAGGCGAATGACCTGGTCCGCTTGCAGTCACCGTCTTGTTATCTGCCCGTTTCACGCGCCACCCACCACTCCCAGCTACTATTCGACCAATCCTCTCTTCTGCCCTTCCCACCCGCCAGCACCCTTGCTTTGCCTCCTACGATTTGCACTCTCTTCCTCAATATCCTTACATGCGCACACCATACACTTGTTCTGCACTGGTAACCACACCCTGTTGGTCATATGTGTGCATTTTCGCGAAAAGGGGACACTACAAATAAATGGTAGGCACTTTCGAGGGAGGCGCACCCAAATCTTCATCGTGATGAAGACTACCTTAAACGCAGGAACCTAAGTCCAACTACCGTGACGACGACGCAAAATTTCCAATACATAGCAAACTGGTGCTTATACGCTCGATCTAGCCCGCACGCGCATCCTGGTGCTACCTTGGCATTGTCCTAAGCACGAAGGACCAGGCTCTTACTCCAGCCCGCACCCAAGGCACAATTCCAGTACTTATTCGCATCCCTGCACGAGTGAGACATTTACGCTTGAAAGATGTGAAAGTAATCGTTTGATCTGCCTCCTTCAGCCTCACGAATGATCTAATAATCAACCAAATTTCTGACGAGGTTCTTCCTATTACGCATGTAGGTGTTAATGAAACCATAGTCCCAAACAGACGTGCCGGTAGATATGGAATATATTCCAGTGTTACATAAGTTCCATATGTCCTTCGATATAAAGGCGACCACGAAACTTGATACGCCGAAGCGCTGATGCATCGTAGAACCATCTAATCTCTGTTGTGACGACTGTGAATCATGAACAAGTATTATACGTTAGCAGCCAATCAAATTCTTCGCGTGCAGCACGTGAAAATCGTACGAGCCAAATGGAGCAATCACAGTTTTGTTCAATTTGAGTGTTGGATCTGAATTTTCTCGACCTAGCTCGCCAATATGTCCTCACAGTATGACATTCTCATTGTCGGCGCGGGCATCGCTGGCTCTGCTCTTGCTCATGCACTATCACTGTCTTCAGCTCCCCAGCGCCGTATTGCTCTCCTCGAGCGGAGCCTTGCTGAACCTGACCGCATCGTCGGCGAGCTTCTCCAACCTGGTGGCATCGCTTTTCTCAACAAGCTTGGCTTACAAGGTGCACTAGAAGGCATAGACGCGATACCCGAACACGGATATGTTGTTGTTCAAGATGGCCGTATTGTTCACGTTCCATATCCTGACGCACGAGAAGGACGGAGTTTTCACCATGGACTATTCGTTCAGGCCCTGAGGGAACATGCAAAGCACGCAAGATGCGTGGACGTCATTGAAGCAACCGTGAATGAACTAGTGGAAGAAGAAGGGAAGGTTGTGGGTGTTAAGGCTACGCGGTCAAACGGGAAGGAGAAAGAGGTTTTTCGCGCAGACCTGACAGTCATTGCCGACGGGTGTTTCTCGAACTTCCGCAGTGCCATTCAAGGTCCATCTGCACGCTCTTCCAGCACAAAGTCTCATTTTTGTGGTGTTATACTCAAGGATGCACAGTTACCGATACCACAGCACGGTACTGTTGTACTCGTGCGTGGTCACGGCCCCGTTTTGCTATACCAAATATCAGAACACGATACCCGCATGCTCGTAGATGTCAAAAACCCTGTGCCATCCGATTTGAAGGTATATTATCCTGTGCTTCTTGCTTGCATGTGCTCAACATCCAACAGACGCATATCCTCACTAACATTCTACCTTCCCTCCCCACCAAACTACATGAGCCGATCCGTGCTGCTCTTTCTTCCGATCGTATTCGTCGCATGCCCAATTCATTCCTACCACCTTCCCCTCAGTCACACCAACGCGGTGTCATACTTATTGGGGACGCGTGGAACATGCGTCATCCGCTCACAGGTGGCGGCATGACTGTTGCACTGTCAGACGCATATATAGTCTCTCAGCTCCTTGATAAAGTAAATGACCTGAGAGACTGGAATCAGATGCAGGGTATTCTTAAGAAATGGTGGTGGGAACGAAAAGGACTGGCTGCAACAATCAATATTCTCAGCGTTGCACTGTATGATCTATTTGGGGCGGACGGCGAGTGCTTGACTGTCCTCCAAGACGGATGCTTCAAGTATTTCGAAAGGGGAGGGGAATCCGTGCGTGGTCCGGCGTCGTTGCTGAGTGGGTGAGTAGTTTTCCAATTACGATTCACGTATGTATGTTGGTATTTCGTGCTGACCGCCGTTCTAGAATTGCACCATCAACCTCCCTCCTTGCTTATCACTTCTTCTATGTGGCATTTTATTCTATCTGGGCCCTCTTTGCGCATCCTAGACCTATACCCGCACCTCCTACGAACCACGAGTCGCGTACAAATGGCGCCACTCACATCACCGAGAATGGCGATTTACACACCGACGATAAACATTTAGACACGCGTATCATGCAGACGCCTTCAGTTCTGGATTACCCCCGACTATTCTGGCTAAGCTGTAGAGTTGTATGTTCCTCTACCAGATCTCCAGTAGTACTGACTGACGCTTTCCATGTAGTTCTGGACAGCATGTGTCCTGTTTGGACCCCTACTATGGACAGAGATCCGGTGGTGGTGAGCTTAAGAGAGCTGGTAGTCAAATTGTGACGGTCACTCAGAGTGGTTTTTACATTTCATGTTATGTTATCATATCCCTAGTGTCTAATCGTACGGAGGTACGCGACTCCACAACCTCGATTTCACGAACCCTGTAATCGTACATTTGCAGTTATGATCGCACGTACCAGCTCTACAGTACCTGGTATGTGCCTCTTCACCATCCCTTTGCTTCGTAATCTGCCAGCGTGTCCTT
>MU837833.1:1017-23480 GCA_029603245.1 Rhizopogon salebrosus TDB-379
CAATCCGGTAGATCTAAGTACTACGTTCATACCTAGTGCTTCATGCTTGAATTCATAGCGGGGACATATTTCCCAATAATGATGGCGAGGAGGCACAAAAAGTGGTTCAGCTGAGGATCGAACTCAGAACCTTCTGTGTGTGAGACAGAAATCATAACCATTAGACCACTGAACCATGGCTCTGGTTTTCCTGAGAACGACAAGATACTATGGAGGAGCGGCGATGGTCTGAATCAATTCAACTATCCTAATGTCATTACCCGACCACTATTTCTTAGTCTTGTCGGGCCCAAAGAAATTCAAAAGACCTTCACGCTTCGGTGGCTTCCCCGTCTTGGCTTTCGGACGCGAAGAGTTCGTCTCTTTGATTTTCGGGTTGGCTTGTACCGGTTTTTCCTTTTCTTCATCTTTCAGTTTCGTTTCTGCCTTTTTCTTGCCTTTGAGCTTCTTCGCATCCTTAGGCACGGTATCCTCCTCACTGACGGATTCATAAGAAGAATAGTCTTCCGTTTCTGAGATCAAACCTCATTAGAAAATAACAACAAAACACTTATGAATGGATGAACGTACGCATGTAGCCTTTGGTGTCAGTGGTAGTACGGCTTTTCATGACACGACGTTTCTTCAAACCGTTGCGCCCTATGGGAGCAACCTTCTTAGGTTTCTTCTTCTTCGCCTGGGGTTTGAAGTCTTCCTCTTCCTCTTCCTCTTCCTCGTCCCCCTCTTCCTCGGCAGCACTAGAAATCGGAACATCAGCGTCCGTAAGGTCGATCTCATCAGCAGTATCGTCCACATCATCATCAGGGCGATGAGAGGATAAGCGGGACATCTTGATAACTTGATCTGCAGACCAATTAGCGCAAGATGGATACCTTCCATTATCAACAGACCATCGTCAATATCCATCATTGCCTCAAGGCTCCTCTCCGAGTCTGATGCCTTCTTGCGACGTGGTTTGCGAGGAACTTCCTCATCCTCGTCATCCGACATAATGACACCGTTTTTCACTCTCGCACTACCCCGAGTGCCCATTGCGGGAGCTTTCGCCTTCCTATCTTTCGGTGTTGGCTGGTCCTCAATATCTACATCCGAGTCTGATGGATCTAGCGACTTGCGCTTGGTAGTTTTCTGGACTCAGGTTGTCAGTGGATCATGATCATGCATAGGACATATAAATAATGCCGACGGACCTTTGGCTCCAGTGCGACTGGGTTTGGATTAGACTTCATCTTCGATTGTGGACCGAAACCTCTATTCCTCAATGGTTTATCAGCTAACTTCGTGGAAGACAACGAAGGCTTAAGCTCCTTATTCGGCTGAGGATTGGTCTTGTCCTTTCCGTGTGATCCTACTGTGGTTTCCTGCTCCTTACTCTTGGCCCTACTCCAGTCTAGTTTTCCACTCGGCTTAGATTGTTCCTTTGTCCCAGCCAGTGGTTTTGTAGAATCTTTTTCCTTTGGCCCTTCCTCGCGCTTAACCTTTTCTATCACCTGCTCTGACTTGCGCGGGAAATTAGAAGACTGGGGTACGACTGGCTTCAGTACATCTAACGTCATCTTAGAGGATGATGCAGTGGACGCATTTTTTGTTGGTCCTCTCCCGACCTGCATATCGCTGAGATCGCATATAAGAGCATAAATATCAAAAAATAACCTTGACGTGTGCACCAGTTATCTTCCCATTGAGTGCAGGATTGCCCTTCGCGTCTATTTCCCGGACACTGTCCGTCGGTTCACATATCAGATGAGCGTCCTACCAAAATATGAGCGTGTTTAGATTGCATTACATGTGGCACATACCCGGAAGACTGAGGGAGACAAGCTATATGTGTACACGGAATGAATACGAGCAAATTGAAGTTTCGCATCTGTGGCGCAACGCCGTCATTAGTGTCGGAGCTCGTAGAAGAATGTCAGGGAGACGTACTTTGCAGACCGTCACTATCCACCAGAACTATCTTCGATCGCATCACAGATTGGTCTTCGTAATTCGTATCCATTGCATCAACTATGCTCCCATTGGTGGACAATGGCAAGCCGGAGATCATATATGTCGCGAATGACGGCGTGTCGGTGTTTGCTGTTTCAGCGAGATACGCGGCAAGTTCACTGTGCACATGTAGCACGCCGTTCAATAAGGGTTGATCAGATGAGTCTTACTTCTTCGCGTCATTGACGTGAATACCCAGCTCGCGACTCAATGACCTGAATGTGACCTAGCAAACAGACGCGTCGGCGGTAAACAGTAACTAGGCTAAGTATCTCTCGTACCACGTTTTTCTTGATGAAGAGCTCTTTAGTGAGGAAGTCCTTCGCTCGGGTCGATGTCATGGTGGAAGACGTGAAGCCAGTTGATCGTGAGAAATGGCACGCGTCAATATTTCAGTCGCGACTCGGACGCGTCTAATAAAAGCCCTGCGCGTCAGTTGTGCAGGGAGGTGTAGTACTATGTGGAATGGCGAAAACAAGTACTGTGAATCACTAGTAACTTAAATGTATTGTAATTTAAACGCGAGATCATGTATGCAACCCAAAATCAACAAAAATAAAACCACTTCATGTAACAGGCGACGGTGATCGCTTCCACAAGGACTCCGTTGGCTCAGGTTTGCAAAGAGCACGAATGGACCTGGCCCATTCCTCACGCTCATGCATGCACGAAGCCAGATGACTGAGCTGTGCTGGCGTAGGATGGTGAGCGTGTAGCATAAACATGTATTCCGACATGTCGCTCTGTTGGACCACCGAGAAGGCATTTTCTCCATTTCTGATGAAGGCGGAGATGTCGATGCAATTGTCTGGAGTGAGCTGTCAAGCAGTTGTTTCGACTTAGTGTGGTTCGGAAGTATGCATAGTGATACTCACAAAAATGGGTGGAGCGAGCGGAATGACGAAGTCCATTCCATCTCGCTTGGTCTGTAGTGAAAGGTCCGCGGTCGTGGGCCACGAGCATGGCGTGTGCATGGTGAGCGTCTCAAAAGGAGGAAGTTCGCCATCCTCTGGTGGGCTGGGTAGGAGACCCGGTAGATGATAGCATGCAAACGACACACAAACGCTGTCTTCCAAATTTCTGTGAACCGTTGAGTAATTGCAAACAGATGCGTGAAAAAGAGACATACGCTGGTGACGACCTGCGCTTCGCCCACCGAGCGATTTGGGCATAACGTGTGTCATCGAGGTTGAAGTTAATCTTGAGAAGCCCGCGAGGTGACTGAAGTCCTTGTTGAAACGTCATCACAGCCATATTCCCCCCAAATCTCGGAGAAGCGACTTGTAGAGAGGCGTCATCTACTCGAGACGGCAATGAGTCTCCCACGCGACTTTCTACGCCCACATCGTCCGAAGTTGTCGAGTGCGGTGGTGTCGAAGCTGGGAAATCTGTGTTTGGTGTTGGCGACGACGTAGCGACATCGGGGTTAGGGACCTCGGGTGCAATGGACCCCGGCACATGCGAAGGAAACGACGTTTGTGATTCTGGATGCACACTTTCTGGTCGTGGGCCATCCATAGCAATATCAGTTACAGTGAATGGGATGTCTTCTTTAACGTCTGTAGGCGGAGCACCGGAGGAAGGTGAGGTACTCGACTGATCAATGGCATTCGGAGGAGCTGTAAGCTCAGGCGATGTCACCGGTTCACTGGGCGGCAGTCGTGAAGGAATCCTCCCAGGCATGCGAGACGGCCTTAACTTCTCTGCCGCATGTCCTGCTGCTTCATGTATTGACTCAAGCACACCGGGTTGAGGAGGGTCCACCACTGGACTTGCGAGTTGTTGCAGCTTGAACCATTCAAGGTCGCGGTTTTTGAGATACTCAGACGGTAAAGGTCCCCTGGGTAAGCGCTTAGGCTGCGGTTTTGAAAAAGTTGTCGTCGGAGAAGTGACACTAGCTGGGGTATCTACGGGGGTATCTGGACGCGGTAAAGACATCGAAAAAGTTCCCATTGTCGTCTTCGATGCATATATGTAAGGACGTGAATGAATAGGGCGTGAGCATGCTTACAGGCGATTGGACTTGCGCAATAGGGAACGTTAGTTGTGTACTTGGAGTCGTATCCCGGTTAGATGTGACTATTGAGAGAGCATTCCTAAGCAAGATCATGTCACTAATGCTCAGACCCAAAATAATGCCTGCGTACTTGCGCTCCTGAAGAATAGCTTCGCCTTCAGCCGGCATAGGATGAGCGAAGTTATTTACGACCTCTGAAGTATTTTGGACCAAGTGTTGCAGTCGGACTGCATGACCCGGGTCAATACAACTGTGGCACAATTATAAGAGGATCAACACGTACGTTGCAGGTCCGCCTCTTTGAAACGGTGCAAGAACGGAACTACGGCGCGGATCAAAGCTTGATATATGTCCACCACGGCCAACGCCGACGATTGCGTTTTCATGAACTCCGTCTCAAAGGTCAAATGGGCAATCTGTCGAAGCACTCTTGAAAATGAATAGAACAGGCTCCGATAGGTCTACACACCTCGAGGAGCGAAACGATCTGGGGTTAGGGGTAAAATGGTTATTAAGTCCCAGTTCTGCCGCTACTTGCAAAAACTCACATTGCGTAGCGCATCAGGATAGTATGCTTTCTCGGAGCTCAACCAGGTCTTCAGCTTCTTAGCCGTAGTCGTATACTCCTTGACATCATGCGATGCAAGCCGTTTTGCAAAGAGCGGGAAAATCTTCGCATTGTCGACGACTGCACGCTGAGTGCTCATGATAGTACTACCAGTAATATCGCTAGATGTCGATGCCACAGGAAACCGTTGGACTTGTACAGATTAGCCATTCCTGAAGCAGTACCCACAGAGCCTGAGTTTACTAACCTTCAGACGGTCCTGGTTTGAAGTCATCAGAGTAAGGGTTCTCGGGACTTGTGGGTGCTCGTGTGTCCATCACGCGGCATTGTTGTGGCAACAAAGCAAGCTCCGCGAACCACATTATGTTCGCCGACATTCGGTCCACCCAAATCGTGATGCTCCCAAAATTTCAGTAAATTTACAGTAGACTATGGCGCTTGCGCAGTTAATACCGCCCGCATATTTATAAGTTCGTAAAAACCCTCCGACGTTCTACACATAGTGGTATGGCACATCATCCTCCAAGCAACAGCCATTCGCAATTATAGCCACTCCACGGTCTACCAAAAAAGATCAGCTTCTTCTTTGTTTAAACAAAGCAGCCGAACTTACAGCAGGAGGCTTGGAGGATATGTCATAAGTGACTCGATTGATGCCATTCACCTCGTTCGTGATGCGAGACGATATCCGACGCAAGACTTCCGGCGGGAACACATACCTAAAAATCAAGTCGCATCACACAGGACAAGAAACGAATACTAAGTTGAACTGACCAATCAGCAGTCATAAAGTCTTCCGACGTCACCGCTCTTAGGGCAATCACCTGTGCAATGCGTTGAGACAGTGAACGAGAGAGGATGCCAAACTCTCAAACCTGTTCATACGTGCGCTTGTCACCCATCACACCAACAGCCTTCACAGGGAGCAAGACAGCGAACGCCTGGCTGATTTGATTGTACAGATTCGCTTTGCGAATCTCCTCGATGTAGATATTATCAGCTTGTTGCAGGATTTTCACTTGCTCGCGTGTGACAGGACCTAAGATCCGGATAGCCAGGCCAGGACCTGGGAAAGGGTGACGTTGAACCAAATGTGTTGGTATTGACAAGAGTTTCCCGAGTGCACGGACTTCATCTACGTGGAATTTGGTCAGTGCAATATGGGAAAAGAATGATTGTTAATCAGACCTTTGAAGAGCTCGCGCAAAGGTTCGATCAACTTCAATTTCATGTCCTTGAGAAGCCCACCGACATTGTGGTGCGTTTTTATGGTGGCACTAGGGCCCTTGAAGCTGATGCTTTCGATGACGTCCGGATAAAGGGTACCTTTCGAGCAGATACTTTAGCTTCAAGCTGTCGCACGAGCGAGATGACGGAAACCTTGCAGTAGCCACTCAATTTTTCCCTTGGCCTCTGCTCCATTCTTCTCCTCCTTCTCTGCAGCTTCCTCGATCTTTGCAGCCTCTGCTTCAAAGACGTTGATGAACGTGTTACCAATTATCTTGCGTTTCTGTTCTGGATCTTCGACGCCATCCAATCTGGAGAGGAAGAGCTCAGACGCATCCACTACGGTCAAGTTGACGCCCAGATGTTTATTCAGCATGTCGTTGACTTGCTGTCCTTCATTCAGACGAAGCACTCCGTTGTCCACCATGATGGCATGGAATCTGGTAGGTAATTAAGATAGTCGCGTTGGTGAGAGAAAATGGGGCACACCTGTCGCCGATCGCCTCCTGCATTAACTTCGCTGCAACAGTACTGTCGACGCCTCCGCTGACCGCGCCGATGACGCGTCCTTTGGGTCCACATATCTCGCGAATGCGAGCGATTTCCTTGCCAATAAACTCTTCCTGAGATCGAAGTGAGCATCGATAACGCAACACACTGTGTTACCTTACCATAGTCCAGTTTGTTCGGCATTGACATATATTCAACACAAATCGGCCAATGAGCTGCCTTCCTTTTGGGGAGTGCGTGACTTCTGGGTGAAACTGGATGCCATAGAATGGCTTGGAGTTGTGTGCGATGGCGGCGTAGGGAGCGGTTTTCGTTCGTCCGATGACATGGAAGTCTGGAGGCATAACAGACAATCGATCACCGTGCGACATCCAGACCTTGTCAAAAGTCAAATATTAGTTCGCAAGAGATGACGCGAAAGTACATACCTGCATCTGATCGCCAAGTCCCTCGAATAGGGCATCCACGGTATTCCCCGATTCGCCAAACCTGCTAATCTGAACGTCGGCAGACCCGTACTCGCGATGATCGTGTTTTTCCACTTGTCCCTTGTGCTTCCAACAGAGCTCCTAAAATAAAGGCTCAGTTCATTATCTATCGAGACGGTGGAGAAAACTGAACCTGGAGGCCATAACAAATACCAAGGATAGGGACACCGAGATCGTAGATACCAGGGTCGGCGTGTGGCGCATCGTCGTCATACACAGAGTACGGAGATCCGGAGAGGATGATACCTAATAATTTATGTCAGAAACGCGCTTCCTGAGTCATCACATGAGCGAAAACCTTTAGGCTTGAAGTTGAGATCTGTCAGCTTTGTCGTGCATGGCGTGAGCTCCGCGTATACATTCAACTCGCGACATCTCCTTGTTATGAGGTGACTGTACTAAATCAGCAGTCGATGGGTCAATTCACGATGCGATCTGAGTTAGAATACAGAGTCTGACCTGCGAACCGAAGTCAAGGATGAGGATGGTGTCGAACTGATCGTGGATTTCGGCCATTTGAGAGGAGTCAGGCTTATCGGAAGGTGGCACGGAGGGATGTACGGGATGCGATCTCTGTCGAGGGAGATCGTCGTGATTTGACTTGTCGAGTCAAGCGAAAATTAAGCACCCGTGGGAAGTTTGCATCCCATCAAATCTGTAGCAGGGGCACACACCAGGCTACCAACATGAACTCAATGTCCGAGAACCGTCCGAATCAATCCATGAACACATGCAAGCTTCGGTTTCAATCTGCTGGGACCGACCTGGACAGCGATCAAGCTGATTGGGACGTGAAACTTGTGGGTACTGAGAGGAACATCTGGTCTGATCCCCCACCCCTCCTCAACCCGTGAAATCGTCTGCAGACTCTACCAGCTACCCACTCGTGCGGAAGTCTCGCATACAAGCTGTATCATTGAACTGCGAGCTTGGCAATCATGTTCATGAGTGACTAGTGTAGTTATGAGTACCCCATTGCGATAATAGTTCCATAGGAGTCAAAGAGATAGCGGCGCGATGACGGTGAGTTCGCTAACTGTCACTAGGATCGACCTGGTACATATATTCCTGAGATAGAATACAGTCAAGAGCTTACGAGATCAAAGCATGGTGCACGGTCCCGAAATTTGGCATCTTCAATGAGGTGAACGGCTTAGACGCGGATGCTGCGTGCCACAAGCCTGATACATCGATGTGTTGGACACTATGCTGAGGCCAGTACCGCTCTTCTGCGGTCCCAGATTTGAGTGAGCAGCCTGGTTCAACTTTGAAGCAACCTTGCGAGCCAACTCCAATTTCGAGGCATGACGCTTATGTAATGATAATAAGCTTCCCCACCTCACCTGGTTAGCGCGTTGATCCCTTTCTTCCTGTAACCGTACTGTGCAGTGCTATTCGCCTTGCCATGGGTGTGTTCGGTTGTGCTGACATGCTGATATGCCATACTCACTCTTTTCTCGTTTCCAGGAATCCCCAAGGTGTGTCATACGTAAGATATACATAGAAGAGAGTTGAACGACTTGTGCTGCAGTTTTTCCGTTACATTTCGTGAGTTGGCGTTCTGTCATCCGACCGTATACGCTGATGTTTCGACAAGTGAACGGTACCCGCTCACCTCCCAGTTGATCGAGGAGAACAAGATTCCTGAATTTGGTCAGCTCATATGCTGACGCGGTGTTTTCGTACTGAAATCCACATGCAGACAACCTTTACCTCGATTTTAACGGAATCATTCACAATTGTGATTATACCTTTGACATGCAATGCAGAGTGGCTCATTCAAACTCATCTTAGGCTCGCATCCAAACGATGAAGATGCCCACTTCAGAATGTCCGAGGAGCAAATATACACTGCGATATTCGCATACGTGGACCTGCTGTTTGGTAAGATAAAGCCAAAGAAGCTCTTCTTTATGGCAGTGGATGGCGTGGCTCCGCGGGCGAAGATGAACCAGCAACGCAGTCGGCGATTTCGCACCGCAAAGGAAGCAAAAGAAGTCAGAGAAAAGGCAGAGTCGAAAGGGGAGAAGCTCCCAGACGAGAAGGCATTTGATAGCAATTGCATCACGCCAGGTGCGCTCTGCGCAATTCCATACGGGGCATACAACTCATTCTGTCCTAGGTACTCCTTTCATGGCCAGATTATCCGAGCAGCTTCGATACTTTGTCAACAAGAAGATTTCCGAGGATTCCAATTGGCGTGGCGTGGAAGTTGTATTATCCGGTCACGAAGTACCTGGTGAGGGTGAACACAAGATAATGGAATACATCCGACTATCGAGAGCCCAACCCGATTACAACCCGAATATCCGGCACTGTTTGTATGGCCTCGATGCCGACCTCATTATGCTTGGCCTTTTGAGCCATGATCCACACTTCTGTCTCCTGCGGGAGGAAGTCAAGTTTGGACCTGCCTCGAGGAAGAAGGGTAGCAATAGGTACTTTGTGCTTCTCGTGCGTAGGCCAGATTAACTGAACCCAAGCACAAGTCTGGAGCACCTTAACTTCTACCTTCTACATCTCTCGCTAATGCGTGAATACCTGGACCTCGAGTTTCGTGATATAGAACATATTCTTCCGTTCGATTACAGCCTAGAACGAGTCATCGACGACTTCATTCTACTGGCGGTCTTCGTCGGAAATGACTTCCTACCTAATCTCCCAGATTTACACATCCACGAGAACGGGCTCGAACGCCTGTTTGATGTGTACAAGAAGGTGTTACCGTCATTGGGTAGGTCTTGAACTCCACTTTTCCTGCATAGGCTTACACCATTTAAGATGGTTATATCAACGAGAGCGGAGTTATCAATACCACGAGACTGCAGGTCATCCTGGATGAAATGACCATATGGGAGCGGGACATATTCCAGAAAGAATACGCAGACGTGAACTGGTTCAAGGGAAAGCAGACCAAGCACATCCAAGACATGGACCTTGCACAAAAGCGTGCTAAGCTCGGTACCGCGTTCCGTGCATTTTCTTCCTTAACTAAGGCTCAATCCTTTTTAGTTCTGACCCGCCCCCAACGAGACATTTTTGATAAAGTGCAACACTTTGTCTTGCAGAATCGCCGGAAATCGTCGAAGCACCGAACTGCGGCTCTCACAATGCCCAATACTTTCCCCGCCCGGGAACGGAAGTTCATCAGCACGCTGGCAGAGGAGTTACATCTATCTGTTTCTTGGGATGAATACGATGAAGACGACCAGAATCTTGTAACATGGCGACTACCCGAAGTTTTGGAGGAACCCCTACCAGAAGCCGATATTGAACAAGTCAATGGAGACGCAGGTAGCGATGACGAGTGGAAAGATATGGACGAGGAAGATGACGAAAGCAGGGCTGCAGTCGATCGAGTGTTAAAGAAATTTGACAGGGCCCCTGTGATGGATGATGACGAAGGAGGAGGGTTTGACGCTCGACATGAACAGTCCATCGGTAATAAAATGGCCGAATGGAAGCGAGGATATTACAAGGTGCGTTACCATCTCGCATGCTGTTCGTCAGACTGACCCTGTACATTGTAGGGGAAACTCGAAATATCCTATGATAATCCCGAAGAGATGCACGACCTGATCTACCGCTATGTCGAAGGCCTGCAATGGGTTATGCACTATTATTACAGTGGGATCGCCTCCTGGGGCTGGTTCTACGATTACCACTACGCACCACGAATATCTGGTAATTGTTATAATCCTTTGTCCTCAGTGCGTTACGCTCATATTTTTCTTCGAGATTTGTGCGGTCTTGGCGATATGTCATTCTCATTCGAGCTGGGCAAGCCTTTCCGTCCTTTTGAACAGCTGATGGGTGTCCTTCCATCTGCAAGCATGGATATGATTCCCCAAGCTTTTAAAGTGCGTTGAAGGCCTGTTATCATACTTCGCAGAACTCATGGCCTGCAGGACCTAATGTATGATCCAAATTCACCGATACTGGACTTCTATCCCATGGAATTCGAGCAAGACCTGAATGGGAAGAAGCAAGAATGGGAAGCCATCGTTAAGATTCCCTTCATTGATGAGCAGCGGCTACTACGGGCAATGGCGTGTGAGTGGCAAGTCAAGTTTTTGGCCTTTCGTTGATCCTCATTCTATGCGCAGCACGAGAACATAGGTTGACTCCAGAGGAGCGCCGTCGCAATGGCTTCGGAACAAGCACGAGATTCTCCTTTCACCCTGGAGAGTTTACGGTCTATCCTTCTTCATTGCCGGATTTCTTCCCTCCCCTATATCGTTGCGCATGCAAGATGGAGCCTTTTGATCTACCAACTCTTGACGGGCTTCATCTCGTGCCTGGACTATGCGAAGGTGTATGCCTCGGTGCAGAAGCTCTCGCTGGGTTCCCCTCGCTCGATACCCTACCCCATACAGCACAGCTAGGTTTTCACGGTGTCAATGTACACGGGTCCGAAAGCCGGAACAAGTCCATGGTCGTTCACATACAAAATCCTCACGAAAACCGCAAGGTGGAGGATATTGCCAGGGAAATGGTCGGCGCACGCACTTTCATCGGGTGGCCTTTCTTACAAGAGGGTCTCGTCATTGCGGTGTCGGATTCGTTGTTCAAATATGAGAAGTTGGTGGTCGTGCCTGGGACCCCTCCAAAGGTCATTTCCGCTCCGCATTTCCAGCAGGGCTTGAGTCATTGGAAATCCAAAGCTGAGCGGATTGAGTCGGTGTATTCGAAGAAATGTGGAATTATCACTGGTGATGTCGATGTCCTCGTGCACGTCCTTCCACTGAAAGGTCAGTACTAGTGCTTCGTGAATGTCCCTTCTTACACACCTTGCACAGGTTTGAAACGCTTGGAATCGGGAGCATTAGTTAAGGACTACGAAGGACCCGATAAAGAGATCGAACAAGCCGTCCAGATGGTCATCTCAGAAGTTGCGTCTGAAGATCCCAGGTTCCTTGAGAAGGGTGCCCCCCCTCTATCGGAAGAATTTCCTGATGGAACGAATATCTTTTTCCTGGGTGAACATGCGTATGGTGTGGCTGCTCAGGTGTCTGCGACCACCGACAGTGCTCTATCTGTTGTCTTGGCAGTATGTTGCAAAGCACTCACTGTTATGCGCCTTTCTAAATAACCTCTCAGTTCTTCCCTTCAGATAAAACGGAGAACGACAAGTTCAAGGCTATTGTTGAAGGCCGTGCTTCTTTGCCTTACCTGCTATCATTCAAGGCAGCTTCCGCGATCGGAATTTCGACCAGAGCACTCTCCAAGATTACATCCAGCTTCATGGTCCTCACATCCGATCATCAAAAGAACAACCTCGGACTAAGCATCAAATTTGAGGCCAAGAGCTTGAAGGTCATCGACTACTCGCGGAAGAATGCCCGTTATTGGGAGTTTAGTGAAAAGGCAGTTGACCTTATCCGTGAATACAAGGTAGGCTCACCCAAATTGTCTCGGAATGGCAGCTCAACCAATCACAGGATAAATTCCCGGAAGTATTCACAGTTCTGGATCACGGAGGCGACGGTAAGTTGTCGAAACCGCTGGTATTACATGTCCTCATCTCTGAAATATCAGATATGGCCCGGGCCACGGATATATTTGATGCTGATGCCGATGCTAAGGTCAAGGAAGTAAAGTCTTGGCTCAAGTCCAAGGGCATTCGAGACCTCGAACCAGTCACTCTCTTTTCAGACCACTTAACGAAGGTTTGTCGGAGCCACTGTTTATCCCATGTTTTACTCAACGTCGCTTCCAGAACGCTGTCAAAGAAATTGAAGAGGTTGCCGACGAGATCAACAAGAACAGGTCGAAAGCTGCAATCAAGAAGGTCATAGTGAAGAACATCCCCCGCCACGCAGTCCTAAAACCATCACACGCTGTCTATCGACTCCAGAACCAACACTTTGCATTGGGTGACCGGGTTACTATGGTTCAAGATTCAGGTGGAGTTCCATTGTCTGTGAAGGGTGTCGTCATTGGGTTGAATGCTAAGTCGATGGATGTGGTGTGGGATGTGCCATTTATGTCTGGTTCAACTCTTGGGGACAGGTGAATGCGACGCTTCTTCGATGCTGAGATACTTAGTCTGGTTATTTGCAGGTGTTCGCAATATCGGGGCTCAGCTGTGGAATTCAATTCATGTTTAAATCTGAGCAATCCCCAGTTCATTGCCTCGACCTCTCCTACATCTACTTACCCGCCTCGCCCTAATATTCCCTTTAAACCTCGCATTGGCCCACGTCCAACCATCCAGCCTGCACCGGGGCATCAAGCTGCTGCCGGATTTCGTCCCGCCTCACAGAGGTGAGCTTCTTGTTCTCAAGTGCTATATGCCGCGCTAACGTTCTGGCTAGTCAACCTGTAGCAATCATGTCCAATCCAAACCGGGGTCGTGGAGGGCTTGTCCCTCACGCACCTCGCCCTGCTTTCAATGGCCGCGGGAGGCCGCCGCTCAATGGGCAAGGCGAACCGCCGATGAATGGTCGTCCAGCACCAAATGCAGGAGTCGCTTCACTAGACGACCAGCTTCCCCCCCATGACGACGATGCGCCCAGCAGAGGCGGTGCGGTCCATCACCTTCATCCTCATCAGCATTCCAGAGGTGGGTACCGTGGACGAGGGTTCGTACCGCATGATCGCGGCAGAGGAGTAAGGGGTTACCGAGGAAGAGGACGCGGTAGTCGACCAGTCGAGTCTTTGTGAGCTCATGTATTTCTACCTACTTTTCTGTGGCATTGCTTTAGCACTGGTCGGATTATTTACCTGTTGTATGTGCTTTCAGTAACATTAGGCCTTTACTCAATCATTGGCTTATTCTGACGTGATCCATGATATTGTAAGTATAGTATAATTTCTAAACACCCAGTAGACTTTTGCCTCCTTGCCAAACAGCGAAACTGATGGCAGTCATGGGTATGATCTTCAAGTAGCCTATTCCTAATCCTACATAAAATCCTTTCCAACCTCCACTTGCGTACACAGCACGCACGGTCTCTCCCCATCGGAGCCACCTATCCGGTCTAGTTAAGCCCCCTACTTGCATTCGCCGACGTACGACCTCAAAGGGGTATGATGCAGTCTGCGAAATCGCACCAGAAACAGCACCAATGGCGAGGTTTGCCAAGGGGTGAGGCCGCTTGGAGTGTTCATCGATCGCTGGGAAAAAGTGTGCCCGCAAGAAATCCCAAGTGAGGAATGCAGTGCCGGCATAAGGAATCATGCCCACCATGGTCACGGTGAAGCCACGGTAAAACTTGAGAATGGGGAATCGCTCAAATATTTGGGTTGTTGTAGTCCGCGCTGCAGGAGAAGGCGTGGCACCTTCATTATATATGACACGCATTGCTCGGAGAAAGGAAGGACGTGATTTCCCCGCAGATTGGTCGGACAGTCGACTGTGGAATGCCATACGTACACGAACCAGCTCGAGTGGATAGGTGAAAACGACAGAGGTCATGCCTGCGAACGAATACACGTGAATGTGCAGATGTGAATGAGGACACCGCTTACCTGCAAGGGCACCAGCAGTAAATCGTCGGACATTCGTCTCTTGCTCCCTAGTTGGCATCAAGATCTACGTGATATAGTGAGGGGTTGCGCATATGCATAATGATGGGAGCATACCGGTCTCCATTGATCATAGGCCATAAACTTTATGGCCGCGTACGGAAATATGCGAAGAAGAGTTGCGGAGTGGCCTTGAAGCAATCCTCTGGCGCCTCCATCTCTATATATTGCGAGTCCGGCTCGATACGCACCACTCCAAGTTCCTTCATGCGTCAGAGGTCAGTTCCGGGGGTAGATGCGGGGATAAGACAATGCATACCAGCGTACTTCTGAAAATCAGGGTTGGAAGCTTGGAATAGGATCTTGACTCTGTCAAGAGGGGCCACCGCTGTCTTTGCCTGGGGATGCAGTGGTCAGTTAACCGTGGAGAGCACAAGAGAAAAAGGAATCATACGATACATCCTGCCAATCCACCAGCAATGCCAGAGCGAATTGCATAGTCGAATGAACGTTTGTCTCGCTGATGGGAGACAGTAGAACTCATGAATATCCAGTAACGTTATCTACTGGATGCTCTCATGTGCAAGGAACGGAGGATGAGCCAAGAGCCGAAGGCCTACTCCCGAAAATCACGGGATTCTAAATATCCGTTATTCACGTGACACTTAAATAAAAATACGCGTCCTTGTCACGCGTCATCCACTTTTGCACCCACCAACATCGCTCTCAACAATGACAAGCAAGGCGAAAAGCTCGGATGTCAAAGTTCTCAAAGGTCAAGAAGGTGGGGCAAAGTTGCGAGTTCTGACCCTTCTCTGATCTCGTATTAGCCGAAGATGCAATATTGCAATATTTGAAAAGAGTGACCCACAAAAGGCGCATATATGCGCTATACTGACATAGAACCCAATAGATGAACCGTCCCTTTGGTGCTGTAGACGTTTCTGCCAACCTGAAAGGTGCAGTGCCGAAGGCTACAACACAGAAGATCCTCCTCGCTCTGGCAGAAAAGGGCGAGATCGTGCAGAAAGCATATGGTGGGTACAGATCTGTAGCGACATTTTTCTTGCATTCTAACCCTATCGAGGTAAAACGAGTTTCTTTGTCGCGAATCAGGCCAGCATCGACTCCATTCCTGCCGAAAAGCTAACGAACCTCGAGGTTGAGTGCAAGATGATAGAAGAAAGCAACAACGCGCTTGCAGCGGAGGTCAAGGTTATGCTGGCAGGTAACGCACTACAATAATTCACCGTATACGTGCATTAATTCTGTTAAAGAATTGATCAAACTCAAGAATTGTCCGACGGACGAAGAACTCGATGCGCAGATTGCCAGTACAAATGAGGCAGTAAGTATTCAAATTCCGAGCGAACCAATGTGTCACATCCTTCTTTTTACAAAGATAGCACAGCAAACTGAAAGACTCATCCCGCTCCGCTCTGGTGCACCACTCATCTCTGCTGAGGAACTCGCAAAGGTTGATATTGATTGGGCAAAATGGCGCGCGGAATGGATTCGCCGGAGAAAAGTCTTCATGACGTCAGTTTTTTGCTCGCGTACTAACCCTTCAAGACCCCCGACGTATTGAAAGTATCCGATCATGTCGCTGACGATCTAGACAGCTTTTGGCAGCTCGTGACAGATTCCCTCCCACCACAAGACGCCGAAACGCTTATCGAGGATCTAGGGATTGAGTTTGACACTACTGAGCACAAGGTACTCGAGAAGGGACCGTTGTGCGCTATACAAGGTACAAATACTCGCAACAACCTGAAGAGGAAGCGGGAGTAGTTTGTGTCACACCTTCTCTTTCATTTTGTTGGCCTGAGGATACCGTGTATTTATATGCTTTTGTACATCGTTATGAACGCAAGGAGATAAAATGCCAAACTACAGCCAATGAGCGAGATACACGTACATTAGTTGAGATCCCTCAATGCTTCACATCATATGCTGGACTCTGCCATCCTCTTCTCTGCTTCTCTTTCATCTTCTTTTGCTCGACGCTCTCTTTGAAACTCTGCACATGCTTTAAGCCCTCCTTTCCAGCTTGCTCCACCCGCTCAGCAGCAGTCATCTCGCGTTCGAAAGCACCTCGGGCAGGGATACGCTCGCCAAGCGGCTCTGCATTCTTTCCGAGAGGACCTCTCTTCTCCCCTGACAGGATCTGTGGTTCCGCGCCCACCGCAATTTTCGCGTCACCGCCCAAATCATCCTTCACCAGTCCCGTCCCCGTAGCTTTCCAACCAGTTAGCAAACCACCCTCCATCCGACGGAGCCGCCCTATCTCGCTCCAGATTGCAGCAACGACAGACGCCACAGTCCCAAGTCCTGTATCCTTGAACACCTCAGAGCGTCGCGCAATATCGAACGCCACGGCGTCAGCCGTATCGAACAGTCCCCGGATCTGCTCCGCCAATGTACGTTCAAGTGCCTCGCGGAAGCGGATCATGATGACAGGTTTGAAGACGGATGCAAGGATGGGATGATTGGACTGCTTAACTTCCATCCCGATATCCTGCGCCAGGTTCACCTCGACGCGCTCGAGCTTGAAGAACCGTCCAATATTCTCGCGGTCCTTGAGACCTTGGGGGGTGTTTGGAATCAAACGGAACTTGAGGTCAACGTCGACGCCCTTCTGCGGAAGGTTGAACTCCATGAGACCAGTGAAGTTGCTGGGCCCGACAGTAGCAGTCTTGTCCTTGTAGAAGAATGACACCTCCTTGAGCGTGAGCTGGACTGCTTGCAAGCGGATGTGAGTGAGGGTGCCGATGGCAGTGGTGGTTGACTTTGACCCGGCAGGTGCGGTGATGTCGACGTCAGTGATGTTACGGATATAGGCGTGCCCAGGGAGTAAGTTCAGCGACGAGATGTCGAGATTCTCAAGCACAAATTCGATCTCGTTGTCAACGTACTCAGTTCTATCGAAACCATAAGCACATCCTCTTACTGACAATGCTCGTAGACTCACCTGGGTATTGGAATGTCCTTGATGACGCTCAAAATGCGTGGCGCATAGACGTTGAACATGTCCTGCCAGAACCACGAAGCTTGATCGAAGGCGAACTGCATACCCATCTGACCGCCCACACCCGCGCTCTGCGCCAGATCCTTGCTGAACTGAGCATGTGCCTTCCTCACGCGTTGCAAGTCTGGGTCCTTTGTGATCGCATTCTGGAATGCACGAAGCTCACGCCTAAGGCCATGCACGTCCTCCTTCCACTTTCGTCCCACATCTGAGTCGTTATTAAGGAGGTCCTTCCAGCGCTCGCCGAGCTGCTGGTGCCGCTCGCGCGCCTCCTCAGAGCGTGCGTATCCGGGCTGGTCGAGGCTCTTCCTGACGTGCTCGAAGAAGTCGTTGAACCAAGCTTTTAAGTCTTCGTCAGACCTGACGTCTACTGCGCACACGCGGACCTTGGCGAAGACGTCATCCAGCGACTTCCCACTAGCGGCGCGCTCGACCAGAGTACGCATGCCCTTAAGAGCTCTGTATAGATGCTTCTCTTCGGTAGGATCTTCGATGAACGTGTCAAGAGATGTAGCCTGATTAACATCTGCAGCGGTATCAAGAGATTTGTTGATCCACTTCGACACGACATTGAAAAGCGTGGAGAGGGCGCGGTGATAGTCTTCGTCCTTCTGTGCGCGTTCACAAATCTACGCAAGTCATCATTAGTAAACGTAAAGTATAGAAGAGAAAAAGCAAACCTTGTAGTAAGTCTCCTGCAGGCGAGTACGCGTACGCGCAGCGACGTCCTCGGCAGTCTCCTTCACTCCCTGTCCGACTCCAATAGCCTTAGACCCAACCTCCTTTGCCGTATCCATCGTCTTCTCGAATTTCGCCTTCGCATCTTCCTCACGCTCCTGCTCGATTTCTTCCGGGCTCTTTCGCCTTCGCCCCAAAGGGTCCCGCTCACCCCGCTGGACCCCTGTCTCGAGCTCGCGCAGACTCTCCTTGGCGTAAGCAGCTTGCGACTCGACTACCCCTGCGAGATCAGCCATTGCGAGACGAGCAAAGGAGGCAAAGTCATTTAGAAGGACACTTCCTTCGCCGATCAAGTTGGCCCAAAGAATGTGTAGAAGTGTGCTGATGGCCGACCGCAAAGCCTCGAGATCCGCGGAAGCCTCGTCCGTATCCATCGCCTCTATACGCGCATCTTCATAATCAGCCTCGGAGAGGTGCCAGAGGACTTCTTGCAAGAGGTTGTCGTCTGTGGATAATTCAAATTAGAACGAATGCGCTCTGGGAGAATGGAGGTAATTACGATTCTTTTTGGTCCCAAGCTGCTTGTACGCAAGAAGAAGGTCTTGTAGGCCACGTGCGAGAATTTTGCCCGGCTCACTGAATTTGCCTGCGTCGGGCGACTTGACGTTCACTACGATGTTCTCGAGTGTCCAATCGATTGCATCATCCACCTGTTTCTGGGTGGGAAGCTTCCCTGCGTCGATAGCAGCAATAACAGAAGAAAGTTTATCCATGATTAAAACTGAAGTTGACCAGACGGTGAAGGGAAGTGGTGCGTTAATAAACCTTCCATACGGTATAGGGGTTGGAGTAGATGACGTTCATGACGCGACCCAAGTATGACGCTGATTGCGGGTTGGACCCCCCTAAGTAAGTCGTGCACCACACTTGCCTTAGAATGAATTGGTGACGAAGGCGAACTCCATCTTTACGGAGTCAACCGTAAAGGCAGGTAACTGTTCGCGATGTTTCTAAGGCCTACCGTCGTATTCGACCAAATTCCCTCGGCAGATGTGACATAGCCATGGTAGTTGCGTCATAGAGGGTCAAGCTCCGCTGACGAGCCTTCCACGACCCGGAGGGCACCTAGCTTACTATACATGTCACGGACGAGTCGGCGGACGCGACGTGATGGTTTCCATAAGTGCCTGGCCGGATGAACTTGGTTAGTTACCTGATGTTTCCGAGAGGGCTGGACGACGCACGAAAACCATGCTTTTGTGGCTGCGCTTTTCTCTTGAATCGGGCACCTGGCTACGGGGGACTGAAATTGGAACTGATACGGTTTCATCCAGGGTGAGTTTTGCCTTGCCACTGCAGACTCGCTCGATGTTTCAAAAATATCATGAGGCTGCTGCGCGTCAGGGAGGCATGCCAGATGAGCTAAATATAGTGACAATGTAACCGACCTATTTCCGTTGTGCGAACTGAGTTACAATATTAGACTCAATTCTTGCCAACCTATTTCAAGACTGAACGCTTTCCCAACTTTTTCTTGCTCGTTTCGCCTCACACTCCATCCGCAGCGTCCGTCGTTTCCCTTCTCTACTAATCCCGCCTTTCGAATCTTTGAGACATGTCTCGCTCCGCTCTTTCTGCAATTTTGGCCTTCGCTGCCGTTTCAAAATTTGCTTTTGCTCAACCTGATCCAGCTGACCCTACCCCCCTTGTTGACAAGACCTATGCTTACCCGTCAGGAATAGTGAGCTTTCCTCCCTCTATCTTTCTTATCTCTTTGTTTACCCCCAAGCGGTTGTTCTAAGCCCTACCAAGTTGACTACAACACCGCTGCTATCCGTGGTCCCCAGGTTGGCTACAACATCTGTAACTCTACTACCGAGAACCAGCAGTCCATGTGTCAAACCTCAATGGTCAACCACATCGACGGTGCGTCTCCTTCTAACACCGCAAATTCTACGCGTGTTTATCGTATGACGTTTCTTTCTCGTAATCCAGATTTCTGCTTGTGGGCACCCCCCATTCCCAACTCCACCATCGGCGATACCGAGCAGGAGGAAGTTGCCTGGTGTACGAAGCCAGGTCACGGCACTCGCCTCATTCCCAATGGTGCCCTTCAGGGTGTTCAATTACTTGTGACGTCGGCATACATCCAGATTGCCGGTTTCATCGACCAGACTCAGGTTAACATGGCCGCTGACGACTACGGAGGAGAGCTTGACCCGCACGGTGCTGATCTCGTGAGTGCTCTTCCATTTACTCGAACAGAGTTGACCTCCATTATCCAGCGTGGCAACCCTCTTGGAGGCTTGATGTATTCCAATGCATTCCCAAGCAACGGCGGCAACAACAATTCTTACCAGCAAGTCATTGATTGGACCAAGTAAGTTGTTTCCACCGGAACTAAATTCTACTCATTCTCACGCGCCACAGCTTCATGGGAGGCAGTGCTTTTTGTATCACGATCTGTGACCCTGCTACTAGCAGTGACAACCAAACTGCTTACTGCCAGAACATCTACGACCGCATGGGTTGCTCTTACAACATGCCCAACAATGCCCAGAACGGCACATTCGAAGTCTGCGAAGCTGACCTCAAGATCCCTGCTGGCCTCTACGTCACCGGCGGCGTCACCATGACTTACTCTCAGCCCGCTTCCGCTTCGGTCGACCCGCCCTACACCCCTGTCGTTCCTTCCTCATCTAACTGCGTGACTTACAACAGTGCTGTCCTTTACAGTGCCATCGCTAGTGTCACCCCCACCGGTCAATCCTCTGCGGCGAGTGCCACGGGCACAGTCAAGTCCTCGACTGGCACAGGCTCATCTGGCGCTGCCTCCCCTACCCAGAGCGGCGGTGCTGTCGCCCTCGGTGTTTCGACTGTCGCCGGTATTGCCGGTACCCTCTTTGCCGTGCTTTTCCTGTCCTGAACTCAGCAGTGTGCTGTTAACTATCATTTGCTTTGCGTATACTAATGTACTTGCACCTCGACGCTGATTGTTCATGATAGTGTTAGGTTATCTGTTTTACCTTTATTCAGACGATGTTGTTGCATGCAACTATGGACTTTTACTTCCTTTCTTCTGCTGGTATGGATTGTCGATTGTTGGATATTACGGTTTGTACCACGGATCACGAACTTGAATACAGCAATGTGACACCCGCAAACTAATACCCACATGGGAAATGCTCATCCACTTGATCCATCAAGGTCATCATTGTTTGGGGGATGTGTGTAGTCGTTCACATCCAAGTCAATCGAGGAATCATGCAGAGTATCTCCATTTTCACCATCCCTCTTCAGTGTGACACTCAAAACATCTCAGCATACTTCAAGCACCCCAGCGTTTTCTGCATATGCCCACCCACCCGAATGTCAAACTCCCACATCAGGAAAACGTAATTTACTACGGCACACTACAGACTACTACAGAGCACTACGTAGTACTCTAGTAAAATCCAACCCACTGATGCTGCTCATCTTCATGCTCCCCATGTGTTATAGCCAGAGATCCAAAAGAACCCATCGGACGACACGCCAATGCATTAGTTCGGCGTCGTTGCAGGCGAGACTGGTGGAGGCATGCGAGGAGGTGAGGAGCTCGGGTAGGGTGAGGTGGTTAGCGATTTCAGCTTCCGCTGCAGCGATTCCTAGGAGGGATCGGAAGCCGCGAGGGAAGTTCCATTGGTGTTGAGTTTCTAGCTTATCGACTCTGCGACCAATCACATGGTCGCGGCCGATGATTCTCAAGACGAATTCTATGGTTGAACGTCAACCCCATATAGTTGGATGTCGTGACAAGGAGTGAAGATTTTCTCCTTTGTTGTTAATGCTAATGATCCCGGAAGCAGCAACACTTCCTGGTAAGTAGCGGTTCGTGTTAAAGGTTCATAGTTCAGGGATGGTGCAGCAAAAGAAGGGGGAATCAACTTGGACCCACGACTACTGTCAAGCATTTACTGAGCAAAAGGGCCGTTGCAGTCCGGCACCTTGAAGTTTGAGTTGTAGTTATTTATCAATGATGCTCAATTGGGGTGTGGCTTTATCAGTAAGACACTTCGACTCGGACACCTACGTAGAAGAACTTGACTTACCGCTACTCATAGTGCACCGGCCATGTCCTCTGATTGGCCATTTCAACATAAGGGCTCATTGGAAAATCAAGCGATACCGGGGGAACGGCAGTCTGATAGCTGAGCGCGAATTCACGAAGGACTTCATCCAGCGTAAAAATCTTTCGCCTCCTCGAAGGTGATGTTGCAGGGGCTTTGACGAATCACGATCATGTTGCATAACACCGCCTGAACAAAGCTGCGCGCATCAAGGTCCACAGTCTAGGCGCTACTGTAAATTCATAAAGCCTTCCTCTACGAGTCTGGGATTCTTCCTAATTATAATAATTCCCACTGCAGCAACAACCCAATCCAAATTCCACTGCAGTCGTAACCTAGCAGGCTCGCTGCGCGCATGTACCTCCTTCAAATCATTGGA
>MU837836.1:0-23138 GCA_029603245.1 Rhizopogon salebrosus TDB-379
CTTCAGCTGCCAAGGTCTCCCGTGTAAGACAGTATGGGTGGAATTGACAGTTATCTAAGATGTCATCAAGATCGGTACAATCCACATCAATGAAGATCGACGAAACTGAGAAGAATGTCCTCACGTTATCGAAGACTCGAGCGTCTTGCATCAGCTACACATGACTCGAGAGGCATCGTGTGGGACAACGGCGCAATCACGACATACCCTTGGTAACTGTATCTCGCGCCTACGGGCATCGAACTTCTTGACGTCTTATCAACGAGCTCCAAGGTGAATGGTGTTGCGTTCTCTGTGGATGATCGCTTTTTATTCAGTTGTAGTGGGGACAAGAAAATATTGCAATGGGAGATACCGGAGGATGTGCGCAAAAGGCTTTCTTGATGTACATAGTTTCAAATCTGCCTCGACATCTCCATCGAGATCGTGAGTTCAGCTCCAGCGAGTCGACAGGCCTCCTTCACTGTGGTCGCTTCGAGTCTGGAGTTCAAATCCCCGCTGATGCAGAACACCTTTCGTCTACTCTAGCTCACTTGCAGGATGTCAAGAATTTCTTCGATCGAACCTGGTCATCGTCAGGCAAGAAGGGAAAGGAGGACAAACTGAAAAGACAGGGTTGAGTAGTTGATGTTCCTCTCGGATAAGCAACCCCTGTTTTTTCTTGCGCTTGTTCTAGTTCGTGGGGTCTAACTACATCCATTGCCAGGCGACTATGTCACTGGTGAAGATGACATGAGACTGTACTCTTTTTGCCCCATCTGCCAGTGGCTTCAGAAATGGAATAAAATGCCGGGCCCAACGCCTCAACTCTATGACGTCGACCTCATGAATGCCGAACAGGAGAGTTGAAACACCTACTACTGCCAGGTATAACAATCCCACTGCTCTGTAAATTGGTTACTGATATATTCTTATGGCTTCAATTTACGCAACAGAAAGGCATCGAATTGACACCAACGACTAGTCAGTGGCAGCCTGAGGACTATCGTGCCTTGCACAAACTGAAGAACATCATGATCCGGAGGCAGTATTCTTAGTTTCAAAATCTCTCGAACCTTGCATGCAGTACTCGTAAATTTATACCATGTTCCCCGTGCCCGACCCGTTGCCCGAGGTTAACATTTACTTTCTAGTACTACCTCACAGGTCGTACGTGTAGAGCATTTTGCTCGCCATTTAACTCAATGCGTGCGCCCAGCTTTTCGGCTATTCTATGATCATTTCTGCCACCCAACTAGTCGCTTTTTGAATTGCCACCATGGACGTCTTTTTGAGATGCAGTGCAATATTTAATGCTGCCACTGAAGATTGTTCGCTGCACCCTCTACAAGCCCTGCTAGTAGCAGCTGACCAGCGCAGTGATTTCTAATCACCTCTCATCCGTGTTTGACGTAGCAGAGGTGAGCCCAACACAATTTTACATATATAACGACTGACTCATTTGGTCGCTGACTCCGCCGTGGCGCAGGGTTGAGAAGTTGTGGACGCCATTATTCATAATTGGACTAGCGGATTCGCCCACACTGCTTCCTGTCTGCCCTCGCGTTACCAGAGCGTTATCAAAAATTAATCTCTACTTTCTAATGCTACCCTGCATCACTCATGCTACATGCTACATGCCACACAGCATTTTGATTTCCCGTGTATTTGTATCCGAACCGAGTCGATGATGATCGCCAGTCCTTCGGCAATTCTGTAATCGTTATTCGTACTAGGCGCGGCTTCGAGCGTCAACAAGAGCGCCATTTGGTTAACTTAAAATGTAATTTCCAGCGTTGTCACTGGAGATCTGCTCACTCATGCGCGCCCACTACTTACATAGTAGCAACGGGCAGGCCCCTTGACGGTGTTTTCAGATTCATCACCCGTGTTTGACAGACGTGTAGCATAATATTCCGCGCTGTCGATGGAATGCAGCGCAATTTAATATAACTACGACTCGTTAGCACTTGTCGTTGAGACTGCGCATATCCTGATAGGAGCACCTTTTGACTGTAATGATTGGCTCAGATATTTGCAAGCGTGTGCATGACTGCGTATATTGCGTGAACCTCGTGGTCCAATTACAATGAGGCAAAGTAAACGTGACTATGTAGACGACAGGGGATCAATGATGCAAGTAACAGGTCCGGAGACTTGGAAAAAATCACAGAACAAAAAACATATATTTTTGGATAGTGAATAGCGAATCATTACTGATAGAAACTTAGACAAAACTGCACAAAGACATAATCAGAACAATTCATCATCCTAACGCTACATTGTCACTCACAATACATGTAGACGTCCAAGAAACAATGCGAAAATGAGCGGACGGACACATCGATCGGACACTCAGAAAGCATACACGCCCTCCTCCCACTCATCTCTCGTGACGCATCCCACGTCGCGGCACACCGGGCACGACACCTCGACGTG
Source organism: Rhizopogon salebrosus TDB-379 (assembly GCA_029603245.1). NCBI lineage: Eukaryota > Fungi > Basidiomycota > Agaricomycetes > Boletales > Rhizopogonaceae > Rhizopogon > Rhizopogon salebrosus. The sequence goes on from MU837836.1 coordinate 2,419, forward strand.
CGGCTCCGCTTTGTCCTCACCGCCCCATCCAGCGACGCGCTCTGCGCTGACCAAGCAGGAAGGGTGGAATCTATGCGGGCACACAGCACCCTCTCCGGGATGCGAGAGGGGGTGTATGGATACCTGATTCATTGACTCAGCCAACTCCTCAGGAACGGGGTCCTCATCAGAGGGGCCGATGCCACACGATGGGTCGCAGCACCGCAAACCCGCCTCACGCTCCTTCTGCTCCACACGTTGTCGCAGAGAGGGGCCAGGGGCAGTGGGCAGCGTCCATGTCTTCCTTTCGCGGCGCGGAGGCATAGGGCGTGTCGGGCGGATAGGGTGGACACGCGGCATGTTGAACGGTGGGATGGGCTGGGCTGCACCACCAGGAGGGGGGTGGGGAGCATCAGCAGGAGGTACCTGGGCTTCGTCAGCGGGTGGCTGCGCATTTGCAGGCTGAGGCTGGCCCTGTGGAGCACCAGGATTGAACAGCGGGATGGGAATGAAGGTGCGGGCAGCACTCTGGATGAGATTGTCGATGAAGATTTGGAACTCCTGAGGCACTTCGCCACCAGGGCCTTGTCTTTGCCCTAGAGCCGGCCCTTGCGGTTGGTTTTGCGGCTGCTCCTGGGTCTGAGGTTGCTCTTGCGACTGCTCCTGTGGTTGCTGTGCCTCTTGTGTATGGGCCTGCCCTTCTGGTTCAGGCGGCCTTTGTGGCATTGGCATGTCTTCGAAGAACAGATCAAGGCCAACGGTTAGGATGTCGCCTGCTTGCGCCCCGCCGAAGGGACGATTATCCGCCATGTTGGGAAGAGACTGGGTGCGAGTCCGAGGAGGGGGCGGGGGCGGCATGGGTCCTCCTGTAGCGGGGGCAGGCGCTGCTCCATCAGGACGAGTAAAGAAGTCGAAGCCGTTTCCTCCTGCAGGGAACTGCAGGAAATGTACAGTCGTCCCAGGCCCTAGAGGCACGGCATTCGACATGGCGAAGCGCTGGCCAGCCTGACCACCGTTGAAGAAATTAGGGAAAGGTTGGTTAGGGGCAGGCGCTGGCCCGGCAGCTCCGGGTTCAGGAGCAGCGGGTGGACCGCCAGCGGCTTGCTCAGCATTAGGTGCTGGCGGTGCATCAGGCGCAGGCGTAGGTGCAGCTTGTGCAGCTGGACGAGGCCCTCCAAAGAAGGGCTGGCGGGGAAGTGGTGAGTGGGTGAGATTCTCGGGATCTATGTTGAACCGACACGTTGGGCATGTCGCTTGCTTCGCCCTTGTGAACCAGGGCAGCAAACATGATTCGTGGAAAACATGAGCGCAAGGAAGGGAGATGATTTTGGGTTGCTCAGGAACGGATGGTTCTGCAGGAGAGTTGGAGTCTTGGGAGTCGGGAGGTAAAGAATCTGATGTGGGTGGTGATGGAGCAGAAGAAGAATCGGTACTCATCGGCAGATTCAAATCTGTTTCAGTTGTAGTGGCCGGCTCCTCTAGAGCTTTAGGACTGAAACTATCGCTCTCGGCATCCAAGAGAGTATCCCAGCAGATTGCACAACCCGGAGAGGAAGCATCGGTAGCATCTGCACCGTCAACGTGGCCGCCAGGTGCACCGCCCACTCGTTCCAAACGTTTCACGAGGCCTCTCGGTACTGACTCCAATCCTGCAATGAGCTTCTTTGCCCGGTCAGGATCTTCCCGATTGTCATCAAGCCCCCCAAATTGCTGCATCTGCTGCAAGAAATCTGCGAACGCTTGAAGAAAATCTTCCCGACGTCCACCATCAGGTGGCGCATTTCCTGGCGCCCCAGGTGGAGGTGCGCCAGCCCCGCCTTGATTCTGATTGTGAGGACCTCCGAGGGGTATCGTGAATGTAAAACCTGCTGTCAAGATAGGCACGACACGAAGTACGCGACCAGTGTTGGGATTATTTTGCGGTCGCGGAGGATGGGCAATGCCCTCACCAGTGTGTTCTACTGCTATATTCTCCCCGCCAGGACCAGCTCCCTGGAAGGCATTACCATTCACTCCGAATAAGGGACCAATGAAGCCATCTAGGAAAGTCTGAGTGCCCGTGGGTAAGCGCTGATGGGGGTTAGAGGGCTGTGGAGGAGGAGTGGAAGGCGAGGCAGGACCACCTACACGCTCTGAAGGATGCCTACGATCCCGGGCTTCGTCTATATCATCCTCCACGCGAGCACGTCTATTCCCGGTGATAGGCTCGAGCGGCGGTAGATCGTCTTCATCATCGTCTGTCCACTCACTGTCGTGGTCATCCTCTACAGGTTGGAAATGCAGTGTCTCTGCATGAGAGGCTTCGCCGTCGTCTGACTCATCAGAGTCTGACACGGAGCGCAGCTCAGGCATGGAGTCTTCATCATCATAACGAGCGGCTTGAGTTTGGGCGGATGTGATACTAGAAGCAAGTGGCATGTCTACATCCTCTAGGGATGATACAGACTGGGAGATCTCAGCGTGAAGAGGGAGGGCAGGAGTCTCTGAAATGGTAGTCCTGTCGCGATCTAGGGAAGCTTCTGATGCAGACGCGTGAGCGTCTGCGGGCTGGAACGGGGGCGCGTCATCCATGGCGACCTCTTGTGTAGGGTTCTGCTGTGCAGGATGATTGTGGGAGAAAGCCTGGTTGATGTTTCGAAATACATTCTGGAGGGACGCTGGTATATGGAAGTTGTGACCAAAACGACCATGATTATCATTACTACCGCCATTGCCGCTATCCATGTCGAGGGCTTAAATGGGCTCTACTATGTAGCACGCGGGCGAGGAAAAGAAGGTGGCGGGGTGATGTTGGTGGTGGTTGGAGAACAAGAACGACGAGCGTAATGGGATCTGAAAGGACCATCTAATGTTGCTGACAGTGCTATTGTCTGATGACTAAGCACTGCTAGCAAGCACCAGAATATTCCCTATCCCGTGTCCCCACGACTTCGAACAATGTCGAACACACCAGTACGATCAACATAGAGGAAACTTCATCCATGCACTACAAGTAGTTACAAGTAATTATATACGTGTATACGAGATAGAAGCCATAATGAAGTCTCATTGCCCTTTCTTTCCCTTCCCTTTCCGCTTCTGCGTCTGCTTTCGGACATACCTCCGTATGCTCGGCACGCCAAACTGTTTCCAATTTCAGCCAATGCCGACGGAAAACCAGCGAAGTGCTCACCCTCAACGCTGGATATAGCACCAGCAGTATTCCCCCAATCGCCCAGGCCCACCTAATATGCATAGGGAGGGGCTCCGTGAACTGACCTTTGCTCCATTTTGTGATAACCAAAAGCTCCGTCAGGATCGTGGCTAGAAGAAGCCACACATGTTGTCCCATTCGTTTGGCTCTCCTAACAACGACATGTGAGGAAATGTTTCACAATCGTTCGCAGCATACATACTTCGGGTTGTTGATATATTGATAAAGCTCCCGCACAGCAGGCAGTGCACAAAGGAAAACGCCTGCAAGCCGTAAGATGATGATTGGATGATCAGGTTCCATCCAAAGCAAACTCTACATTTCCCGTGAGAATCGCATGCAGTACGACCGGTAGACAGATTGCCCACCTTGAGATAGAATGGATTGAGTTCCGCGGCGAGGAAGACAGCTAGCAGTAAAACGACTGCGATATAATGCAAGAATGATGCGGTCCCCTCCCATTGGAATGCCGTCCAGTCGTGCGGTGAGAATTGGCTAAGCACGCGGCGGGCTTTGGACCGCAGTCCCCTAGTTTGCCGTAGCCCCCGCCATTCGTAAGGCTGAAACGCACATTGTACCTCTAGCGCCCGCAGGTGAATCGGAGGTTGTTAAACAGCGTACCTTCACTTCCAAATACTGACACGTCTTCATACCTATCACATCATATTAGTCTTCAATATTAGATACCTGAGATGCGCGACTTGCCCAAATAAGTTCCTAGCCAGTTGCAGACTAGAACATCAAGTATCCACTACAGAAATAACATCATCAGGCGCCAGATCGGAGGGCAACTCGACTCACATGATCCCACCAGCACTGGCAAACAAGAAGTTGACAAATTGGTAAGAAGTGGATCTAACAAACATACCTCAGCGAAATTGGCAAGCTGATGCTGCAGGCTATACTCCGCAAACTCGAATGCGATACTCAGAATCTAAAAATGAGAAGTTGGTCCGTGAAATCCAGTAGAAGATAAATGAGGAATACCCAACAAAACCAATAGTCACGCAACACCATCGCCTTTCCAAACCAGCCCAGGGCATGTGCTAGACAAAATATATCAATCGCACCCTATAGCGCCCCATCAATTAGTACCGTAGCGCTGGTGGTATTAAAAATAACGGAGTTATCGTACCCATATATTCTGTGGCGTCAATTCGCAATTTTCTGCGTAGCTCTTTTCAGGCAAGGGTCGGTTCAGCGAAGGGTCCAACAGAGTCATCATTTTACGTGCAGAATTCAAATCCTGAAACAGCAAGAAGACAAGAGCAAGCTCGTATAGTAGATTGATTCCAAGTATTGCACGCCAGAACGCCGGATGCGGGCGAATGAATGGTCCATCCCGGAATTGGATCATAGAGAACATGAGGAATGAGACAACTGCTGCATAAGCACCCCTGTCGGAGAACCGTATCAACAATTCGTATCGTACACAAATACGCCATTCAAACTCACACACGCCGCTTGTCCCGACCCTCTTCCAGGACGTCCTGGGTCATGGCAACATAGGCCAATGCAGTAAGGCCAAAGCCGAGTGCAGTCAGCGTGATTGGCTTATAGAAGAACCTAAGGGCTGTGAGCGCGATAAGCAGTCATAATTATAGTGCTCACTCTACGGAGGTATCACGCCTCTCTTGGAAAGGTGCGATGCGCGTGTATGGTTCCGTCCTATCCGCCTATATACCACGATTCCCACTTAAATCCTAGACTCTAAGTTTTAAGCTGGTCCACTTACATCGTACCCTGCGAAGATCGCTCAAAATCGTGGATCACTGCCAAAAAACGGAGGTGCTACTCACAACGAACAGGTGTACCGTTAATTCCAGGTTCCGGCTCAAATTCGGGTGGCGAAAATAACGCGTCAGCGTCTGATTCTTCCACTGGGGAAGTGGGCGACCCTTCCGCTTGTGACGCCATATTACAAGGTTGGTGATGGTTTGAATGAAAACGCGTTGAGCTCGCCAGCCTGAGGCAAGGCTACGTCGTTTATTAATAATACTTGAGCAAAATTACCAGTTAAGGTTTGGTTTTGGGACCAAATCACAAAAATACTACAGCAAACTCAAAGCGAGCTTGCGCCAGCGGCCAACGACTTTTCCAGCACTCAGACCGTAGGGGCCAGAACGTACAGGTGATCTCTTCTCTACGACGAACATCTGTTTACGACATAGCCTTATGGTTATCGATAGCAATTCAAATTTCTGGCGGCCTATGGCAAATTTTTGAATGCCTTCGCAACATTTACCGTCTCTACCGGTGCCCGTTCATCAATCACGATCAATCAATCATCCCCAAAAGGCACGAGAAGAAACGACTCAGTCGGGGAGGTCGGGGTACCCCAGTAGGACGACTCAGATAACATGGCCAGAGTTTGCTTTCATTCTGAAAGGCGCTAAGGGCATTTTGAAATAGCCCGTTCGACTCATTATGACACACTAACCCTCCCAGTTGCTGTCGGGCCACTGCAAGCCAGTTACCGATACCATTTCACGCAAATGAAATGTGTGTTAATTGGCAGACAGCTCCAGGTGTGTACATAAGTACTTCAATTGTAAGGGTTTCAATCATTTGCCTTCTTTGATCAGTGCCTGATCGCTGGCTATAAACCGAGATATAGCTCTTTCAACGGTGAACCCGTATCAAGGAGTGAGCATGACAGCATTTCTTTCATCACCCCTCAAGGTTAGCGCACTTGCCATGCAACTCATATGTACCCACAGAAGGACAATAATCGTCAACCTAGCTAATCGAAATACAGCAAAGAGTGTCTCGTACTTCCAAGAATTAACATCTAAAGCCCTAACCCCTCTCCGCCACTCCTCAGCGCCTTTACCTATCCATATCTGTTGAGCTTACTCATCCATTTCACTTCGTTTTTCTCATCAGAAACATTACGTTTCCATAGGCAATTGAATTCTCCGACGCATCATATCATGAGCGTCACCCACAGTGCCAGCAACTCATCCCGGAGCTCCGACCAGCCTTATTGTAGCAACCATCTTTCGGACGCAAAATCGCTTCCCTATCAATTCATTTTGTTGCAGGTAAGACATTGGAAAAGAAGTCCTTCGACTTTGTTGAGGTCTTCCGCTCCACATGTCGTTGGGCACCTCCGCCAAGCTTCCAGTGACGAAGTCTTTGCGCATACATCCCTTTCAAGGCAAGCCCGGATAGCGAACAGCAGAAGAGAAGCCTGATGATTTTTGGCAGTCTTTCGAGTCCTGACACATTAATGATGAATGGACGCCGTTTGATACGCCATCGGGGAGGGGCATCTTCTCCGAGCTGCCCTTTGATTCGGTGGTATCAAACGGTGTTTCTGGCTCCAGGAGCGAATCAGTGCAAGATGTCTTTGCCCAGGGAAATATTTTGACGCGACGTCAGATGTAACAAGGTGCTATGTAGCTGGTTGGCAGTCGTTGCATCATTAATTACTGAAACCTGTCCGTTATTCGCATGCAATAAATATTAGGAGTATCACGAGTTGGATATTGGTGCAATAGGCAACTTGACTAACGACGAGTTCCCGGGAGGACTCATCCTGGCAGTGCTTATCTGTCTTGCGAGCCTGCGCTTTCCGACGGTACTCAACCTGCAGGCGGCGAATATTCTTATGACATCGGTTAAGTTTACCACTTAGTGTAAATCAAACGGACGATCTTCGTGTGGTTCAATTTTTTGCCGAACGTTTAGCAACGATGTCGATCAATCAGTTACTTAACTATGAGCGATGGACCGATGGGTGCACTTGGACGTACTACCACTCGTCAAAACGTGGGGTGAGCTGTGTTCTTTGTCTTCTGTCTTCTGTCTTATTGCTTCCTTGCACATCTCGACTGATGTCACTTTTTTGTCTCCGCTTCATTTGTATGACCCCTTCTCGACTTTCTGGAACATCCTCATACTTAAGGGCAACCCATACCGCCGGTGAACTTTCCACGTAATCGGTAACCGAATACTGTCCTCGGATTTCGTCCTGACGATCCTCGGCGTAGGAACGGGGTGCCTGAATGCACCAGCGCCGATTGCAGTCTCACGCATGAATGTCCCTGAACACTACGTCTAGTGGACCGTGGTAAGGACCCCGGAAAATACCATGGTATAGAACCCGATGAACTAGGGAGAATCTAGTCTACAAAAATGGCCAAAGAATCGACGCCGAATGCATGTATGTGATGTGGTGCACCACAGAAAACAAACCTTCCTAAGTCATCGGGTCTTCGCATAGCGGCTGATCAGTTTGTTTGATTCGATACCCGAAGAGGTGACCTTGGATGACGAAGTAGTCACCATCCAAAGCAGTCATTTGTCTGTAGAAGTTACAGAACTGGACCGAATTCCGTCGCCGTCGGAGGTTGAGGAAAATCACTTGCTGGGAATATTGACCACCAATGTGGATGGCGGGGGGAAACGCATCAATGTTGGGCAATGGGAACCGCACCGCGTTTTTTCACCTCCGTTTGATTATGGAACTACAATTCAATAGAATGTCGGTTAGTAACGTTCTTAAAGAATATAGTCACTTCCACGGGCCCGAAACCCTGAGGGAGTCGCCAATGCTCGAAGAGACGTTAGCTGTCATCAAGAATTGGCAATGAAGGTCGACTTTGCAGCAGCATCGGGTTGTACTAGCCGCATCTTCGCTGATTTACTGCACCAAGCGTGCACGCATGTAAACTGCATATCTTGTTACTTTTCCAGTATTGCCAGGAATTCGCGAATGCGAATGGAGACTCGCCGCGGCGTAGGCTAGCTTGCTGTCTTCCCGTCTTTACTGCATTTGCCTGCGCGCCTGCCGAACATGGAGCAGTGAGTCGGCCGACACTTACTTGGTGCGAAGGAGTAAATGTCAATGGGTTTACCAAGAGTAGGCGTAATCCACGGGCATGAGGCAGGCTGCGAATCAGATGATGGTGGTGTTTCTTTCGTGTGTAAACGGTAACCTTAGATAATCATACTGCGTCGCTTGACTTTTGGACTATGTGACTCTGGTCTCAGCAACCACATGGCCTCATCAATCTTCACCGGCAGGATGCGAACTCAATGGGTTCAAAATGTCAAAATTATTAGCAGGACTCCTACGTGGCTCAAGCCAGGACTGTAAATGGAGATGGGGGCAACAATCGCCTTGTCGCCTTGTCCGGACCGAGGACCCTTGGATTATGCATGATCAAACACTTGTTGGTTGGATTACTGGATGATGAAATGAATTTCATCGCGATATGTATCCGGGGTCCTCCTAGCGGATGTACTCTCGCGGGATTTCTCAACGGTCATCAACGATCATTAAGGAACCCTCCCTCGAACTCGTTAGCGATGTCGCTGCCTGGGCTCTGGCACTCATGTGCCCGAGAAAAATACTCAAACGGTGGAATTCATTACATGCGGGCGTCTTGATTTCGGAAGTTTCCTTGTGGGCCAGAACACCTACGGCCAAATCCGCGGCGGACACCAATCAATGGTATTCGGTTTTCTCCAGGCTGGTGTGATTAATGTTTTTCCAGGAGTTTTTCCAATCTCAAAAGTGGCAGACAATGATAATGAATTGGAGACATGTCACTCCATCACAAAACCAGGCGATAAGGTATTACTGCACTGGAAAGATTTATCACCCTATCGGTCCAGTCGGCGTCCCTTTCAGTGCCACCAAGGACATCCTGACATGGCAACAGCAACGGCCTGTCCTGGCGTCGAACAGGTTTGCCAGTTCCCTATTTCCAACTGCATGTGCTCTGAGTTTCGGTAATTTGCGTCACAAAAATGGTTGAGAGGTCAATGCATGAGAGTGAGTATACAAACCCTTAATATCCTTACTCGGCTGTTCCACGACGCAGAACACATTGTCGTTCCGTTATAGGGCGCATTGTGACGGATAATGAATAACCACGGTGCGCCTGTTCGCTTCGATGTGTGTTGTTCTGTTGAGACAAGGAAACCAAAGGAACCTCGTTTTTACTCGTTCTGCGTTTCTTGATTTGAATGCAAATGCCTAATTCGATTGATGGGTGAGAAGGAATCTGACCATATGTGAACAGCACAAAAAGGAAGATCAGGCCCGAGTCTCTGGTGAGTTTGCTCGAGTTCAAACTCAACCCACAGTTGGTTTCGTCCTGTTCAAGCTGTTGCCGACCATAGCGGATCCTTTACCAATGAATATGTGGAGTCGCTTTCCTCCGATCTGTTGACAAGTCAGACTGTTCAGTATTGGGGACGGGCAATGCCTCTCCGAGCTAATACGTAAGCGTGAGGACCAATATCCCTGGAACCATTGTCCGTCTGTCTCGTGATGAGTGTGCCTTTGGACGATAGGAGAACAGGGCTCGATTAAGCGAAGTCAGAATTTTTCGCGCCGTCACGCCGACACGGACAGCGTCGGACCTTGGGGAGTGAAGGAATAACACAGGTAAATTGATCAAGGTATATAGCGTGTAGGGATGGGCAAGAATGGTTTTAATGAGCAGAGGCGAGCTTTGCTTCTTTTAGAAAAGAGGTACGCTTAAAAGTGATGGGAGGCGACGGCCATTGCCCTTCTGTGCGATGACAGGACATGAAAACGTTGGAGAACTCAGAACACATGTGAATCGATGTTTGGATGATCACGTTATGGGGACCTCGAATTTCCCCGAAAGGGCGGCGCTATTCTCAGGCAGATCCGTGCAGGCTGGATGAAAATGACTGGTGCAGTCTTATTATTATGATGGGTATGATACGAAGATTGGTGTCACTGTACCGCTCAGTTCGCTTACGGGGACAGCATGTCAACTTTTAAATGGGCAAGTTCGTGGCAATGCAGCGCAGACTAAGGATTGACCGGCGGGGCAGAAGATGGACGTGTTAAATTGTTGCTGGGGGTACTTAATCTAATAAAGTTTGTTGGGATGGGCGAGTGGGCGATGGGCACGATGATGATCCTGTCGCGGCGGTATTCGCTGGGATTCAAACTTTGGGGTTGCGGCTTCACATGGACACTCGATATGATGGTACGCTAATCTGATTTCCGAGGGTACACTGCTTTTGAATTTAGACTTGTGAGTGGACTAGTGACAAGAGGGAGTAGTGCTTGAATCGCGATACCACACTCACACGTCTTATTTATGTCATTGCCGAGACTGGAAAGGGACCATGCACAGGGCTGGGTCAGAAGAAGCTCCAAAGACGCTCGATCTCGATCTCAGTTACTTAATGCGCCATGTTCAACAAACACATAAGACTTGGCCTCTATTCTCTTAATCTCATTTCAACTCTTTCCATTCCTCGTCTCCCTCATGTCCACCGATTCTTTCCAACCTGACATCTCACTCAAGGTCGGAATAATGAACCCAATCGACTTCGCCCCCGACGACCATCGCAAGCGCAGGCGCAACAGAACAACCCAGTCCTGCCTCAACTGCCACACTTCGAAGCGCAAGGTTTGCTACAACGCTCTCCCAACCTCTTCACATCTCTCACTCCCCATCAGTGTGATAGAAAACGGCCCTGCCAGCGTTGCATACAGCTCGGCTTAGTACGTCCATCCTGTGGCGTTCATCTCCCACCTATTTATCCTCTTTCTAGACTGGTCTTTGTGTCTATGAGATCGACGACCCAGCACTCAGGTTTGCTTTCTGTGCCATTTTGTGAAAGTTAACCTTATCTTGTGCCATCAGGGATGATCCAACGATAGATGAAGTGACTCGTTTAAGGAACAGAATTGCAGAACTGGAAAGTCTCGTCAGGGAGTTGCGTGGTGCGTATGGCGTGTTTACGCAATTCCATTTTTTTTTCGCAGCGTTCTTACCTGTCTTGTGTGACAGGCAAACCACATCCTCGTTGGGCTGGTGCAGATTTGCGAGACGGAGATCCTTCGGAAAGATGGCATTCACGAGCAGCCAAGAACAACATACAACTCAGACGGCGCGGTCGATCTGATGACGTGCTAGAACGTGCCATTCAAGAACCCCGGGGCTTGGTATCCACTGCTGGTGCCCCCGTCAAAATTGAACCCGTTGCGGATATCGCCCAGCCTCATCTGTATCGCTTCACGCCATCCCCTCCGGCGTCGTATACCGCATTCCATTCAGATAACTCTGCATCGCCACCATTCGAGCGTCAAAATGGCCATCATTACAGCAACAGTCTTCCCAGTAATGGGCGTCCTATGCCGTACGCATCCCCCACATCCAATCAGAACATGACGTATAATCATCACCATACCGACTCCTCGTTCCAAGAAAATGGACATGTTTATCCAATGAACTCCGCCGAACAAGATAAAGTTTTCGGAAATCATTTCGCTGACTCCCCCGTCTCGCATTCTTTTTGCCCGTGCCGAACGAACCCTGCTGCCGGTCATGCGCTCATTTCTCTGAGTCACCAGCTGCAAAGTACACTGAATTCATTACGGCAATATGCGCAGCATCCCGAGAACTCTCAGTGCCAGCTATTCAGGCGCATCACTGAATTGTACAATCTCATGAGGTACGTCCCTGCCTACCTCGCGGCGTCCTCGTGTTCATATCAGCTAATTTGTTTGTTGTGAGAACCAGTGGTAATGATCCAGATGAGGCTTCGGGATCGCCCTATGGAACCCTTCCCACACCTACTGAAAGTGATATCCTGTCGTCGCATTCGTCCTCAAGTACCCCATTCCATGGATCCTCATCAACTTCTGTATCAGAGTGGAGTGCTATGGCTTCTTCGAGATATAACCCCTACTTTCCCGTTTCACCTAGTGAGCAGGGAATGTATAGTAATATCATCACATGAGATCCGTTCCATCGGGAATCAGTGCTAGGAGCCCATCTTTGAAATCTATTTACTCCCGTCACGCTGGCTATGACGATGTTATGATGTCTCTAGTTCCTCGTGCCTTAGAGTAGTAAGACTACAGCATTTGTAAACTACATACCATGTACGATAGTATCATCCATACAATGTGTAGCGAACCACATAGCCACGACACTATTAATCCAATTGCTGTAACTTGAAACGGAATTCACGCTGTGAAGAGATATCTGATAGTACTGGCTTGCCATCAACAAGTTTCCACCTGTCTCTTTCAATGAATAACACCTCCCCGTTCTTTTTCACCAGTATCACTGTCGAAAGGCGTGTGCCATAAAAGTCTTGTGACCCTTGTATATTCAAAGGTTCTACCTGGATCGTGTTTCTCAGTTCTGATCGTGTGCTAGGCATCTGCGGGGACTTCCAACTGGGAAAATCGACTAAAGTAAGGATGGGGAAGGCCAGGCTGCTGCACACTTGTACCCACGTCAAAAGCTCAAACATACGTTCGGCAAGTTCCTTCTCCGGGACACTCGGTGAGACCGCACTCATGATGGATTTAAACGAATGAAGACCGTGTTGGACTTTTGGCCACGCTTCAGCACCTTTACCATCAACCCCGTTTGACATTCCCCCACATCTTCTTTCGGGGATAGTCAATGGCCGAACAATGATGGTGCCTCCTCCACCGTGGTTGGTGACATATACTCCGTCGAACGACAAGCTGTTTTCGCCATGGGCAGACGGCGCCAAGAGGAGTAAATTAAAGCCTGCATATTGAGCATCAGCAGGGATAAGACCATGTACGGCCTCTTCGAAGGCGTGCGTAGAAGTAGACGAGAGAAAAGAGGCAACGAGGTCGCCCCTGGAAGAACCATACGTTTTGTATTCTTCTGTGATGTTAGTCCTGTGAGAAAAAAAAATGTCAGGGGCGTCGACTTTGGTCACTGGTGAGGTGGTCACTGACAGAAAGGCGACCCTTCCGGTCCGACTGATACCCAACCAAGTCCCGCCGGCGCGGACGTCAACGCCAGAGAGAACGCTTCCCTCTGGAAGGTTGCATTCTTCTCGCATCTCGAAGGAATGAAAGTGCGCTAGATCCGTGGGTCGCTGAAGGTATTCGTCCCGGTTACTACAAAGTAGCCTTGATGTGGGACATCATCATTGACGTGTCATGATATCGATTACGGTATGAGATTGAAGACGTACAGGGCATATTCCGGGTGCTGGAGCGTGTAGAAGCCTACGCACATTATCGACAGGTTTGTAGGAATATCTCAGGCGCAGATCAAATGATAACAAGACACGATGTGACTGCGATTGCTTCAGCATCATACGTGAGATCAAATTGCCCGTATTGCGTTACTTGTAACGGTTAAATTATATGCGAAACCTAGAAGATCTGGATGATGTGAAGTATGTTATACAGCAGAGGCCAAATACTAACTTTACGACTTCTGACGCCGGATGCTACAATTCTCACTGACGATGATCAGGATATTCCTGGAATTTGGTTGAGGGGAGCTAGTGACGAGATCAATGAACGATGGTTCCCATTAGTGACAGAACGGCGGAGTGGGGGGAAAGCTGGTACTCACGTGCACTTCATCGTGCACGCGAGTAATTGATCGCCGCGTTGGCGCGAACCACACCTTGTCAACTCCGCTCGCAGGACTTTGTCAACTCAACGTGGACTCATGCAGCCTCAAACCACGGTTATATTGGATAACGGTGCCTCGACTATCAAGGCTGGTTTATTCAGAAGGACGGAGGGAGATGAAGATGACATTGATGACCAACCCAAGTAAGAGTTGTCCACTTTCTAGAACGACTTGATACTAGAGGAAGTTCGAGATTGATTCCAAACGCCATCGTACGATCTAAAGGTGACAAAACGACGTATTTTGGTCATCAATTGCAACGGTGTCGGGACTATTCAGCTCTTCATTACCGTCTGCCATTTGAGAAGGTTCGTTATCAGATCCCCATATTTTGGTACAAATTTGTTATCGTCCTTGGAAGCGCTTCAGGGTTATCTGGTGGACTGGGATGCGCAAAAAGCTATTTGGGACGGCTTATTCTCATCTGAGGTTCTGAATGTGCGTCCAGACTCGTGTGTTCAGTGATTAACATTGAGTTGACTCGGCACCCAGGTGGACACGGCCGAGTCTTCGTTGCTAATTACAGAACCATACTTTAATCTACCAAATATCCAAGACGTTTACGACCAATTCGTCTTCGAGGAATACGAGTTTCATTCCTATCACAGGTGTACACGTAAGTACGACATTCTGACCTCTTCGCGTTGCTCAGCTTTGTTTAGCGGCTTCAATTATCCCCTATGGGCGTCTCTTTCAAGCGGGCGGACCATCACCGCCGGAGTGCCTGGTCGTCATCGATTCGGGATTCAGCTTCACTCATGTGATGCCTATCATGAACAATCAAATACAATGGTATGCCGTGAAGAGGTAAGTTCTATGAATTGCATCAGATGATCACCGCCGCTCATATGGCTAGGCTTGATGTCGGCGGCAAGTTGTTGACTAACCAGCTCAAAGAACTCGTCTCTTACCGTCAGTGGAATATGATGGACGAAACTTACATTATGAACCACGCCAAGGAGACATGCTGTTATGTGTCCACAGGATTCTTCAAAGACATCGAGGCATGTCGGTAAGGTCGTGTCTATTCCCCGAGTGGCGCAATTACCTAACCCCATCGAAGTTCGAATCCAAAAAAGAATAGTATAGTGCGGGAATATATACTCCCAAATTTTTCGACCAATAGGCATGGTCACGTCAGATTACCCGGCGAGGAGTTATCGACCACTGACCAAGTACTTCACATGGAAAATGAGCGATTTACCATCCCTGAACTACTATTCCGCCCCGACGACATCGGTCTGTTTTAGGTCCTACGTACACTGCACCCATTGAATTCACCTCGTCCTTTCAGGATTAGAGCAATCAGGACTTGCTGCGACTGTGGCTGCGTCTATCTCGCTCCTTCCAGATGACCTTCGCGGGATGTTCTGGGCAAACATTGGTCTGATCGGTGGTAATACCAATTTCCCAGGATTCTACGAACGATTGTGAGTTCACCCTTTGTGTCATGACTCACGAAACATCAATAACTTCTCCCTCCAAGATCATCGGAACTTCTCTCCCTTACCCCAGTCGAATATGATTTGCAAATCTATCGGTCAGAAGAGTGCGTACCAATTTGTTTTTGCTGTTCATCTTGACAAAACAACAGCGCTGTGACAGAAGCTTATCACTCCGCGCTCGCTTTTGTCAAAGACCCAGCATTCTCGACGCACGTTGTCACGCGGGAGGAGTATCTTGAAAGTGGTAGCAGTGCCTCACGAAGGAAATTCCCTGGGTGGCAGTCATCTGGATCCGGTGACCCAGAGATTACCAAAGTCATTCCGGAGTCGATGAATGAAGAACGAGGTCAGCCTAGTAGAAAGCCTAGCCGCCCACGAATGCGTACAAACACTACTTCGGGCCGCCGTAGATAACGGCATCCAGAGATATTCGTGGGTCAGCTTTGTGCGCCCAAATGCTATACATTTTAACTAAACCTTAGTACTTTCAAGTGGCACAAGCTATAAGTTTCTATATTTCGTCTTTGCATATCTATCATAGGGTCGTTACTCCATAGATGTACCATACAGCCCCATGCTCTTGCAGCCACTATTCATCAAGAACACTGGATTCGTGATCTCTTGGCATCCCTCCCGCGACGATGCTAGACATCATAATCTTTAGTTAGCACCAAGGAACAGAACAACATATCATTACTTATGGTCACCTTTCAAGAAAGTCGACATCCCCGACGAAACTCAGAGGATCCTTTATGTCCGGTTTATTTCTAATGTCAAGCCAGATCTCGGCCGGAAGCGCGAACGGCGCCACCAAAAGTCTCGCTAGCCTTTCTTTATCTTCATCGCCCAGTGCTGCGTCAAGATCTCCCAATCGACAGTAATCTTTTCCCGCCTTATCCTCAAAGCGTTCAAAATCATCGTGACAGAGTTCGAATACCAGGCCCGATGTGTTTCTCTGGCAGATGCGGAGGCGAACTCCAAATGTCGTCCACTGTTTGTGGTTAACCCATGGGAACAAGATATTTGTGCTTAGCGCAGATGTGTCTATCGGCAGTGGCACAGCGGTGCTGATAGGAAATATAGGCATGAAGTGATCAGCAACCACCGATGGCTGTGGCGCATCTGTGGATACGAAATGGACGATGACGTCTTCCACAATGTCACCACCCCCGTCGCTCACATGAACGAAGGATGAAGTCACAAGCCCAAGATACCGTCCGGGGGTGTACGCACGGATCCTACGATGAATCTCGGAGCCATCTGGATATTCTCGTGCGAGCTGTTCAGTTGATAGTGCAAACGTGATGAATGTTCCAGGCCATATCTTCGCGGTAATCTGACTTTGCGGGGGCCCGAATCTGTCAAAAGATGTTATTTGGGCACCTGCTGATAGGCTCTCGAGGTTGCTGGACTTCTGGGAAGCGCGGAAGCTCTCAAACGTCGTGTAGATGTCAGCGCTCGGAAAACCAGGACTCGACGGTATGGAACATATGGTCGAAAGGGATAGTGGCGATAGGGATTCCGGGATTTGATGCGGCATGTTGATAGATGAATTTCTGGGCGGTTTGTCTGACGTGCTCCGCCGCCTTTTTATATAAAATGTTTTTCGCGGGTCCAAGTGTTGCCATTAACAGGCTGTGTACATGCCACTTGTGTCCAACGTTGGCCAAAGCGTTTGTGGGCAGACATGTGAACAATAGCTTGAACATTCCTATCGATTGTTTCACCTACCGGTCGGCGGTCTGAGGGCAACAGATGATTAATGAAAACTTTAGCTCCACATAGGCCCATCTGCTAAGTGTGACGCAAGTCCTCCGGCACGAGTTGTTTAGTAAGTGTTTTATTGGTTTCATATGTTGTTTGTTGCCAGGCTCGCTGACAGATGTACGAGTATGACAGATCCATGAGCTGCGTCCACCAATCGTACAGCTCCATTTTCTCGTTGACAACACATTCCTGAAAGGTCTTCAATATTCCCCGGGGGCATATGGGGTCAGACCGGAGCAAGTCTACGGTTCGAGGTTCGTTGAGTATGAGCGACTGGGATATACATATTTCGAGGGAGATGCCAAACGATTATACAGTGTTTATGTGTGACAGTAATACTACCATAGCACATCCGTGCGACCTACTGCCGATGGGACGGCGATGGACGGCAAGCCTGAGTGCGGTGGGTATTCGTCTTCCTTCCAGTGACATCTGATATATGAATAGTATGAACGTAGGGCTAGTCGGGCAGGGGGAAACACCATACGGAACTGCATAATTACTACGATGTACGGCACCACCGCAATCGCGCAGTCAGGGGATCGATATTACTACAACGCAGCTTCAGGGTGTTCGCGGGGCGAGGTGCCTTGTGACCAGGACTCACTAACCGTTGATATCAATCTCTCCTTGCTGGGTAAGCTGAATACTACGAATCTAGATTCACTAACCCGTTTAAAGACGAATCGTACCGGCGCTCGGCCGCGCCAGTCCCCGACACCTTATGTCTAGCAGATTGGTATTTAATTACGAACGATGCAGTGAGTGTACAGTTATACCTGTGGCAGTCGTCGCACCCTGCTTCGCGGGGTACTCCTCCCGCCCCAGGATAAATTTTGTTATACAATGCAAGCAGTAAGGCTGTATGTGTTCTAACTATACATAAAAAAGATGGAATGACTTGAAATCCACTGAACTACCATCGAATGTTCCAAATATCTAGACTCACTAACCCGTTTAAAGATGAATGCCCTCGTTATACCTAACTTGTTCGGAATTTATAGAATCCGGTTGTAAACAAAGGACAAGTAATGCTGAGACTCGTTAAGACTGTACATGGGCAACTATTGTGACTGATTAGGTAGGTTGGAATAACATTGGATGCCGTTGTAACCCATCGCAACGCGTTCCAAACAACAATTGGAAGCTCAAAACATTTTATTGTAAGAGATTCCACAATAACAATAATGGCAGTTCGTATTGAGGTTCTTGAAACCAGAGGAGAGAAGCCCGAATAAAACAATTCCGACATTGGTAGGAGTTTGAAATTGTTCTACTTTCATGAGGTCGAGGTCGTAAACTGGCGGGATTCGATCCGGCTTCAGGTGAGGCAAAAGAAGAGCACTGTCGTCTCCTACCTTCCTCATTGGCAACGTGGTCACCCTGACGGGATGCAGTCAGAACTCGAGAGAAGTAGAAAAACTAACATAAATTTTGCCGTTTGTCCGTGGGGATTCAGGGGACATCACTACTTCGGGAACGTGTAGTATCGATTGGCGATCCTTTTTCTTCTAGATTATACATTTGACATGTACGAGATGCTCGCCATTCGACTTGTTCGTGGCAGTATCTGGGCTAGCCATGGGGCTTATTGTCTGTCGACGATCGCATCCAATTGAAAAGCTCCCGGCAGCATGTAAGTCGGCGCACAACAGGTGTTATGCATCATTCTGGGGTTGAAATGCAGGGCAAGTAGCTTGTGCGTGAGACCTGCCGAGTAATAATTGCAGCGCTGGTTAGGGATTTCAGTCTAAGAGTGTCTGAGAAAATATTGGGCCAGCTAGTGACCTCAAAACGACTGTACATCAAAAAGAACTTTGGATTTTGGTGACAGTCGATATATACAGCGGTGTGAGAGGTAAACACCTACCTTGTGTATTCGTGAAGAGCCAGCCTAGGTGCCCGTGAGCTTGGGAATAACAGTGGGAGGAGTCACCTCAGTCTTCAGTTCAGAGGATCAACGCGCTGTGAGCTCATCCTGTGGTATTTCCGATTGCAAATTTTCCTATCCCAGTCACCGCTGAACATGAAGCATACCGCTTGTACCGCGTGCGATCTCTGTACATGTGCTTCCACCAAACAGTGGTCATCAGATGCCGGTGCGAGAAGGGAAGCTGGGTTCAAAACGGATTTGATTATCTCGGCCAGTCCAAAGATCAAAAGATCATCACCCTGTTTCCAGGTGGAGTATCAACGGGATCCCTTTAGAGAAGACGGACATCATGACGAGGCTAGGTGAGCGATCGACAAGTTCAACGCGTTGTGTGTCTTGAAGCTTGAGAGTGCATTTCAGTAGCCTCCCGTAAATACTAGTAAGCAGGTCTTAGTTTGGCCCTACATAGCAAGCTCTCAGTTTGAGCAACACATGAAGTAGATTCGTGAAGAAACTACATACCGTTCGAATAGTTGTCCGGGGATCCATAAGCCCACTTCTTGCACTTTTCTCTCGCCCCATCTCATTAGGAAGAACGCCTTTCTGAGCAATAATGATTCCCAGGATACAAACAAGGGCCTGTAAGTGGGGAAAGATTAACGAAAATCGTGGTCCTGTAGTCTTCAGGGTGAGGTATACTAGTGTAGCACCGCTAGGTCTCATATACCGGATGGATGAGAAGCATCGAGTGTACCATCCGCGATGGTGAAGCAATAATTGGTGGAATCTACGTGTTGTCAACGATAAGTCACGGTAGAGTATGATGGCGGCGCCACTCATGACCCTAGCATCACGCGTACCTTGGGCTTACACGTCCGAATATTCCACTAGCAAGGATCCTCCACCAGCCCGTGTGCGGCAACGAGTCTAACAGCCGCTTCAGCTTCTAACATCTTTAGTCTTAAGAGTCTCTTTCAGGTTATGCAACAGACCGCGTTTGGGGAAGTCTAGAGGCAGGCTTTCCTTCTCTAAAAGTCGCTGACAAGGGTCATAGCGGAGTCGACATAGCCGCTGTAGGTAGGACAGCGAAATTCACTGGATGTTGATGGGCGACTGGGGCGGGAACAGGAAACTATTTGCCATGGACGTCGAATGCGGTTGACATTGCAGGGATTGACAAGTCCCCTTCAAATTGCTATTGGCGTCACGTCATCGATATAGGACACAGCGACAGTGTCGAGATCATTGTATGTGTCAGTCTATGCGTGCATTCAGTCATTTCCCAACCTCTCCTCATTAGAGATCACCTTCCGCTTCAAAATTGAGGTCATATGGCACATTCCTTCCCTTGAAGTTCTATTCCATCCCTGATAATATCTTTGCCCGATGATCGTCTTGAAGATGCCTCCAATGTTCCCCTCCCATTATTTGGGACCTGCTGCTGAATTGAACACAAGGAGACACGAAAGGTTAATATTATCGTATCACTCATCAAGCTCAAGCCTCAGCCTCCTGCCACTCACATAGTCTTTCTCTTTCTCCGGGTTCTCTCCTTCCGCACCCTTGGACAACGACCATCTCATCTAGCCTGCCCAAACGTTCCTATACCCAGTCGTATGTACCCTTATCAGTGCCATCTAGGTATTGGGGTCGCCCCCATAGACGATGTACGGCATGTTCCAAAGTATCGCGGCGGTCAGATAATGACCTAGGTCTGAATTCTAAGCTTCCACTTAGTGATAAAAAATTAGGTATTTATATTCTTGAATTCTTACCTGAATTATACTTGTCGTTCTTGGATTCGAGCTTCAGAGGATGAGGAAATGGGTCATCGTAAAACGGACATGATCTTACAAGAATAACATGTTCTCCAGAGCAAATGTAATACATACTTGCATCTGCTTTGAAAACGTATCATTCTGGTCATCGGCAACTGAGTCCGGTTGGATTTTTGCTGGTTACCTGCCAAAATATTGTCAAATCGAACCAACGGGTCTGGCCATCAAAATGTCTAATTTAACCCAACCAGCGTGTGTGCT
>MU837837.1:0-23072 GCA_029603245.1 Rhizopogon salebrosus TDB-379
CTTACGATGCCAGCAAGCAATTTGCATTCACTGAGAGGTAAGATAAGTGTTTCCATCATGTCCCTTTTTTGGACACAAACCGTTCGCAATGATGGCATAAAACCCAACCCATATGTCTGCAGAAGCTTTACTTCGTGATGAAGTTGAACGGAGTGCTGGTTCACTTACAATTCTCCCTCATTGCTATGAACTACTCTTTCACAATGAGTTTGGCACCATGCATTCAAGAAAGGGGTCTTACGAAGCTCACGAAAAGGATCGCAACCAGGCTCAACATAACATTAGCCCCAGTGTGTCACTGGAGTGTCGTCACTCCACATACCTGGAAACTAGGCCAGTTTCTGCAGGGTCATTCGATCGGCGTGAGCTATGTCTGCAATGTGAACATGGCGCTCACCGATAGTCCACAGAACCAAACGGTCAATGATGCTCCTTGATAATGCCGTTGACCGTTGCTTCATCAGGTACCACACGAGGCCCATGGCGGTTGTCAGGTCGTAGACTGCCTGCGAAGTGAGGGAAAACGTGATAAGCGTGTCTTGATTGACTGCGAATTCTGCAACGCTTGTCATGCAAAAAGCCTCCACTGCGATCGCGAGCGAAAGACACTGAGCCACTAGACAGAGTGCCAGCGAGAAAAGGGGCAAAAGAAGTCTTTTCGAAAGTTTCCACAGTCGAAATAAGAAGTACAACTAATACGTACTATTGAGCGATGACATCAAATTCAATGAAGGGACTTACTTCTACAATTCCACCTGTAATACAAGTGAAAAGTACAGTCGCATCTGTTGCCAACGGGAAGATTTCGAGTTCCAAAGGATTTGCCCTCTGTGACCGCACCCGTACCCGGCAAAAACACGTACCCGCCCTGAAGCGAGTACTACAAACGCTCGTCCATACCTGTACCCATGCTAGGTTTACCCGCGGGTATTGGCACAAATGATGTATATTGTAGTACTATAGTACTACAAAACAATTGACTTATTCTAAACTAGTTAATACCACGCCTCTAGTAAAGGAATAGTCACGGGCGAAAGGTGAACTGGCATCGGCGGCCCGTCCCGCGGTGTCTCACATGGGGTTGTTGGACCAACAGTATTGGCAAGGCAAGACGGTCAGCACGCACGTCCGAACCAAAATAAAACACACACCAATTTACAGTACAGCCCACAAGCACATCTATCATGGTAGCATTCATGACAGACGAGCTTCGGTTCTTCACTTTCGCGTTGGACAAGGTTTGCACGGTAAGGACTGGGTGGTTGGTAGGCGTGTTCTTGTTGGAATAGTCGTTGGCGCGCGCGGGTGGGTGGGACTGGGTATGTGCGTGTAAACAGGAGATGGAGGGCGTAGGTGGATGGGACTGGGCGTGTGCGTGTAAATGGAGTGTAGTGGTGGGAAGACGGCTGTATTGGTTCGCGGATCAGTGAAGAAGTCTGAACTGATATTCATAAGCAAGGGGAAGGTAAGATCAGGAAGTTTGGCTTACATGCTCCTACTCGAGATACTGACAAATCTCCCTCTCCATCTGATTGATCTCGCGTAGTTGGAACATACCCTGAGTGACAATGCTCCCAATATACTTGTTCGAGTAAGCATCATCGCAAATGGCCTTGGAAGCCAGCATGAATACGGAGACGATAAGGCGGTGACCCAAAGATCCCCGAGTGGTAGGGAAGTAAACCTTCAGACGTTGAAGGAGGATGGGGGCGGCGGAGGTGGTGACGGAGGAATGCAGCTTCATGCGATGGATGGCGTAGGCAATGAAGTGGGGTAGTTCTACTTAAGAGTTCGAGGAGGAAGGTTGGGTGGATTGCGGTTTAGGTGGTAGCACCTATGGATTAAAAGCTGAAAGGATCGAGTGCAAGCGCTAAACAGAGGCTGGAGTAGGGAACACCCTGGGCATTCCGAAGTGGCTGGGTATGAAGGATCCGTGAAAAGTGGTCATGTCAGGGATGGGCAGTGCGGTGTCCGGAGGAAATTGGATGAATGTGAATTTCTGTCGAAGTCGGGGAGTTTGGTCAGAAACTGAGAATGTGAGATGGAGGAACAGGGTAGCAGTTACGAATCGAGGGGTGCTGGAGGGTGTGCATTGGACAATAGAGGGTGACAGCAAGAGCCTCGATGACGGTGGAGGACTTCCTGGGGGACAGGGATGACTAAGTATCGTAACTTTGCACGTACCTTGTTCTTCTTACAGCAGTTTGCGAATCTAATGGCACTTGCCAACTCTGTGTGTTCGTAAATGTTCACTTTGGGTGAATGGACTCTGATTCTGATGCATGGTAGGACTACTTTTAGTTATATCGTGTTTCTATCAGAACTACAGATAGGGTTCGGTACTGCTGAACAAGACCACTGAGTGTTTTGGGTCCAGCACTGACTCAAGACAAGACCAACACCGCCAATCAGTAAAACACTTTGGCTCTGTGCCATGTGGGCTCTGTACAGCTTAGTCCCCTTTTCACAGATCCTCACAGTGTTCCACAGAGCCCACAGAGCCGGCCGCCAAAAAGTGTTTTACTGATTGCCCGTGACCCTCCCACTCAGAGGCAAGCCCACTTCACGTTCAACTCAGATGCCGATCCTGATTAATGCAGGCAACCGACTCAATGCAAGTCTAGGAAATATGGAAAAAATGAAATCCCCGGTTCACATCCACCGTGATTGACTTCCGAAAGCATGGGACCATGTCTCTTTGTTCTTATAATTGCTTCGTGCACCAAGACGAGGAGTTCTGAGAGGTTTCCAGAATGTTTCACGAGGGGAAAGCGTTTCCACGTAAGTATTTCATCATAGACTCACAGGCTAACGTTTACCCTGATGATTTACTGTTAGTCGATCCCGAACAGCAACTCTGACTCGTATAGTAAAGAGCAGCTGACCATCGATGCTTCAAGCTTCAAGCCTTTACTTTCCTCGAATCAGTGTTTCAGAGTCGGTGCTCGATTGGAAAGCAGGGATAAAATTCGGGGAGTATCTTTGCTGGTATGTAGTACTATGTAGTGGTAGTCAAGTTTATCAACTCGGAACAAACCAGGTCTATCATATTTGAGACGAACGATGAGCATTATGCAGACACACCTGCTTTGACATTTATGTGAGTACGGTAGCTTGTGGGATAAACAAGCGGCGGTCATCGTAAGGGATGATGACACCGCATAGACCTCGTAGACCCCGCTTGATATCATTTTTCTGGTTACCGCATCGTCAATACTTTATTCGCATTTTCCTCATCACATCGCATATCTCAGCGTCCCATGGCGAGCGTCAACGGTCAAGCTTAGTAATTCAAGAAAAATCAACTACGAGCCGCCCCCAGTCTAAGCTAACTCATCGTATTTCTGCGAAGGGGTCTCGACAGTCCGCATGACATTCATCACAACAGACTTTTATGACTTCAGTAAACTGCATGACAAGACGGAGCATCTACGAACCTGTGGTTTTCTCTGCCCTTCGGCCAAACTAATCAGTGCTTGCCTCTGTAAGGCTTCGTTCGCCATATTTCGGACAACCAGTCTACCATTCAGCCTGCAATAACGTGAGCTTGCGTGTTCAATTAATTTGAAGAAGCTTACGATGCCAGCAAGGAATTTGCATTCACTGAGAGGTAAGATAAGTGTTTCCGTGAAATCCCGCTTTTGGACACAAACCGTTCGCAATGATGGAATAAAACCCAACCCATATGTCTGCAGAAGCTTTACTTCGCGATGAAGAACGGAGTGCTCGTTCACTTACAACTCTCCTTCATTGCTATGAACTACTCTTTCACAATGAGTTTGGCACCGTGCATCCAAGAAAGGGGTCTTACGAAGCTCACGAAAAGGATCGCGACCAGGCTCAACATAACATTAGCCCCGGTGTGTCACTGGAGTGTCGTCTCTCCACATACCTGGTAACTAGACCAGTTTCTGCAGGGTGATTGGATCGGCATGAGCTATGTTTGCAATGCGAGCATGGCGCTCACCGACAGTCCACAGAACCAACCGGTCAATTATGCTCCTTGACAATGCCGTTGACCGTTGCTTCATCAGGTACCACACGAGGCCCATGGCGGTTATCAGGTCGTAGACTGCCCGCGAAGTGAGGGAAACTGTGATAATCGTGCTTTGATCAACTGCGAATTCTGCAACGCTTGTCATGGAAAAAGCTTCCACTGCGATCACGAGCGAAAGACACTGAGCCACTAGACAGAGTGCCAGCGAGAAAAGAGGCAAAATAAGTCCTTTCGAAAGTTTCCACAATCGAAATGAGAAGTACAACTAATACGCACTAATGAGCGATGACATCAAATTCAATGAAGGAACTTACCTCCACAATTCCGCCTGTAATACAAGTGAAAAGTATAGTCGCATCTGTTGCCAACGGGAAGACTTGGAGTTTCGAAGGATCATCGTAGGCACTGACAGCCATGTTCCACAGTGTAGCAGACACGCAAATCAAATGCGCAATTTGCATTGCGCTGTGCGATTTGACTTGTCTAAATGGATAGCAAAGCTACATTTAAAGGGCCACTTACAAGACTACTACTACCTGCGAATATGGAGCTTTCTCAGTCAGCGATTCAAATTCCTCATGTCAGTATCACTCACCATGAGCTTAATCGTTCGATGATCTTTAGCGAAGTTCGCATAATAAAAATAGGTCTGGATAACGAGACAGCCGAAGAAGGAGGCGTTGACAAGCGCACCCAGCACTACCGGTCCAATAATAACATATGGATCGAAGGCGCTCTCGCCGGGACTGGCAATAGAGGTGGAGTTGGTAGCATTCATGTTGGTATTGTAGCATGGACGACCCCACTGACCATCATTAAATGGCCAAGATGATGTGGGGTATACTACATTTGCAACAAGGGCATGTACGGCATGTGGTAGTAGGTATAGATCGAAGGACCTATAGTTAGTAACAGTTGTTTCATGTTGAATTGCAAACAGCTTTGCATAATTTGATCGTCGAGTCACTGCAGTCGTCCCATCAGGATTCAGCTACGATAACATCGTAATGGCGCTCAGCGCTCAGCCCCAGTGAAAACTTGCCATGGCCAAAACGGTTCGGATCGTGTACAATATTTTTGGGCATAGAATTTCTGCTACGATGTTGTGTAATCTTGATCGACATATTGTCTGAACGTTCTGAACCACCGCATCGTAAAAGCATCGCATCGTTATCGTATTCGTATCGCATCGTCATCTTAGTCGGTCGTATTTTCGGCAAACCCCATCGTTTTTGCTTGCAAATGCACTTCAACGTCTCGACGATGCAGAGTTCATGACACCCCAACATTATATAAACTTTGGGGTAACTTTCTCTCCACCTTGCCTCTTCCCCCCATCTTCTCTCTCAAAGTCGTCTTCCTGCTACTTGCCGCCTCCCCTCCATTAACCCCACGTCCCCAGGTTTACAGATTCAGGTATGTTGTTACTACACTGATATTCCCAAGCATTACTGACCCATTTCCTTCCCAGGTTTATCATTATAACACGACGAGTAAGTACAACTTTAGTCACTCCTGTTGTCGAGTCGCTGAGAAATCGCTAGGAATGAAAAGTACGCTGGACAACGAGCAGCAGTGTGGTTGATAGTTTCGAGTACTGGCTTCACGATCCTGCAATACTTCCCTCCTGTCTTTGCCCTTTTCCCTGTCTCATTTCACCACTGCCTTGATTTTGCCCTTTGCCCACATGTTTCACATGGTTTTCATGTTTATAGTCCATTCTAGTTACTGTACTAGTATAGAATAATCTACGCGAATACAACCGATTTACGATTCATTCTGAAGCCTGCTGAAATATGCTGAATTATGAGAGACAATAGTGTGCAATATACAACGAGAATCAAGAAGATATGCAATATTGTATTAGTCTCCACAGCGATTGTCCTGTGGTGAAATATGGCGCTCCACAATCAGTCATATTTCGCTCGATCCGAACCGTTTTGGCCATGGCAAGTTTTCACTGGGGCTGAACGTTCAGCGCGTGAAAGGGGCGAGAGACGGCAAATGAGTGAGTAGAGAGAGATTAAGGGGGACGTCGGATTGACGGGGCCGAATTCGGCCTAAAGCTGCGAGCAAGGTCAACGCCGACGCCAGGCGGCGTCGGCAGTTCCCAAGTGACCAAAAATTGTGGTTATGACTCCAGGTCGTGGGTGGAAAAACACCCGACGCCAAAGCCACCTAAGCGAAGCGAAAATTTGAACTTCACCACACGACCTTGTCGTCCATTAGGATTTGATGGTTCGTCTGTTGGACGCACTTCCTCCACAACTGTCGGCGCCGCCGCCGCCGGCCGTGGCCGCCTAGGTGTGGGACATGACTGATCCAGTACATCGAGCTCCATATCATGGCCCTGCATGCGGTTTAGTAATCTCTGAGGTCTTTCTACGTTGAGGACCTAGAGGCAGGTTCGTTACAGCTCAACTGCAGCAAATGACAAAAAAAACGTGACAGACCCGTCGTGCACCAGCTACTACAACTTGCAGGAAAGGCGTCTGCCGTGTGGTACGTTCATCATGATCTTGCGTGGTATGGCGCGGATGTTCGATCTACATGTGAGTACAGATGTCAGGAAAATCTTCGCAAAGAGATATTGCCACGCACTTTTGCGTTATCAAAAAATCCCTGTGGTAGTTGTGGAACTGCGCCCTGAGCTGAACGTGACAAATTACGCCGTGAACTCACTCCCGCCGTACGTGTTGCATTGCCCTGTAGTTCAAACTATTAGCACAGGTACAGGCGATTGGTATGTCACGTACATCAGAGTGGGACAGTACTGATTGCGAATCAGAAAACACCTCTATGCTGAGCGCCTCTCTTGTCTCGACATCCCAAGATATAACGGATTTGTTATATCCGCTCGTCACGAGCTTTTTACCGTCGGGTGAATAGTGTACAGCGTATACATGTCGATGGTCGGTTTTTATGGGTTCTCTCATGATTTTCCTTGCTCCAGTGTCCCAGATGACCACCGTTCCATCTTCAGACCCACTGGCAAGGTACAGTTCATCAGGACTCAAGCAGATGGTCAAGATCGCTGCAGTATGTTCTTTCTTCCATTCTCTATCCATTTTGCCAGTGAGTCCCCACATGCGCACCCTGCCGTCTTGACTGCCGGTGAAAATCTTCTTGTGATCTCGAGATACCGCTATGGCAAGGACAGCCCCACTCCCTGCGTCTGTCTGGGGTTCGCCCACTAGGCTGTATGTGTCCACATCCCAAACTTGGAGGGAACCGTCGCTGGAGCCGGTGATAATGTGGCGACCTGCTATGAATTTAACCGTGTCAGAATGGCGTTCCAGGAATGCTGCCCGCGGATGAGGTTGGGCCGAACTTGAAGGAAAGGACATGGAATATGATTGTCACGGAGCTGAAGAATCACAGGTAAGTCGAGCTAGGCCAAAGAATCTGACGGAATGCTGCGGTTGGACATACTAATAGGATTCAACGATTCGACTAGAGCAGCGCGGTCAAAAGTAAGATTCTCAATTTCTCCTCGAGTTGCTTTGAGTGGGGGAGAGTGGGGGAGAGTATTGAAACAGTAACCTTAATATTGGTTGCGTGTACGGCCTTCATACTGTGTAATATATAGATAACATGCAACGTGGTTCCTGTAGCTCAAGGCGATGTACATAGGCTAACCCCTGACGCCTCTGATCTTCTGGAAACAGTCGACCGTGACTTGCAATTGCGATGTTATGACTCTTATGAGTTTTTGTTGCACAGGCTTTCGCATTCATTTTCAATTATTCAAATGCTTATCTGTACACAAGTACGTGTTCAAGAGAACATCAGTGGGTCGGAACTATGCACTTCATCGATTTGATTTGGCATTAGCGCCGAGCTATAAAAGCAAGTGCCGCCAAGGCCAGACTTCTCGAAATAACCCTCCATGATCATGATTAAGGGCAATGCTTAGATCTAGGCTTGTTGCCGCGGCTCCGGCTTACAGCCGGCTTTAGCCATAGCCGGTAGTGCGGCTAACCGCAACTTGCTGCCGCCGTGGCTGACGGCTCGGCTCGCCCGGCTTCAGTTGATATAGCTGCGGCTAGTGTCTGGAAGCCAGCTAGCTGCCAATTTAGTTCCCTCTTTTGTAACTCACTGCCGGTTCAACGGAGAAACGTGATCGATATGCGCGAGCTGGTTCGCCGATGCTGACGACAACGCTTGATCAGCCAAAGCCAACCGTACTCCAAGTCTCGTCACGCAAGCTCGTTTGTCAGGTGAGTCCTTTATCGCCTTGCATTGTGATATATAGTTGATAGTATAGTACTAGCAGGTGATTGGGTGGGACCGTATGTACTGTATCAAGTGATGAGAACTTATGTCAAGAAATTTACGGTGGCGCTCCGCCAAAACGCCTGGGAAGAGCCTCCATGGTGGCAATCCGACCTGTGTGCGTTGAATACATCAGCGGGTGGTCATACTGGATACGCGAGGCACACATACAGTTCTGTTCCCCCTCTGACTCCTCATCTTCATCATCACTGGCGTCCCGAAGGGGTGGCAGATGCTTCCATTTCTCATCGAACAATCGCTGCAAATCAACCCCAGCTTGATTGACAGGCATACTCGAGGGATTGAATACGAAGCAGTTCTGGATCATGAGTTTGAAGTCTTCGAAGAACTTGGTGGCGTTAGGGTACTCTCCAGCATTGAATTTCTTCCGCATCGTCAACATGTCCATAGGCTTTTTGATAACCATGTAATATGTTGGGATATCAAGTTTAACCACACCTGTAGATTGACATACGTCGGTTTTGAGCGCACGGCATGACAGTACCTATCGACGTACCAATGGGCTCATAGAACGGATGGGCAACATCCCAATGCTGTTGTCGCTGCAGATCACTCAAAATCTTTGCACAATATTTGAGTTTCCCAGTAGTGCCATTGTCCTTTGGAACGTTCACCTTGCGCATCTTCTTTGGCACGTCGGCATAGGGCAAGTCCTTCGGAGGAGGTGGGGGGATCTCACGTTTCAGCCGCGCAGATACCTGCTTGGCTTCGTTGCGCCAAATAACAGGAACTGAGGTTGAAGGACGGTGAACAGGAGGAGGCGTTGCAACTTTCTTGACCACAGTAGCCTTCACCCGTACTAATGAGTCGTGCACTCAGCATGTTGTGAAGAGGGGCATACCTCGGTTGGAGGTGGAAGCTGTTTAATCTGCCTATCAAAGACAGATTCAACATGTTTCTCTACCTGAGCGATCATATGGTCTGGGCCATTAAATGTGATGCAGTTGCTGAACACCAGCCGCACGTCAGAAATGAACTCCTCTGCGCTATAGCAATGTGGATTGTTGGGGTTGGGATCTGGCTTGGGAGGATTAGACGACATGAGCTCATGCTCAACGGTGCCGAGGTCCATTGGGTTCTTGATTATGCTCGGGTAATGGGGAATGTTGAGAGAAATGGGATTGATGGGACGCAAGGATGTGCCAGCATCCTTGAGCTTCTTGAGTGAGCGTATTGTGGACAGACGGAAATGGTGTTGCAAAGAGCTGATAGTTGATATATTGGTATCCATAGGTGTAGGTGGTGCTGGGGTTGGACTGGAGACAACGGTATCACCATTGGTTTGTATAGAGGATGCTGTAACAGGAGGGGGAGAGCCGGTCTTCAGGGTTGGCAGGAGGATAAGAAAGGAGACATACGGAATTAGCACACCAGTCGAGGCGCACAATGACAGAGGTACTTACATTGGCAATAGGTGCTTGATCAGCGTCTGAATATTTACGAGCGCGCTCGGCTGGAGGTGGTCTAGCTTCATCGTCATCCTCCATACTATTTGAGCGCTGGTGTGAATAATCGAAGTTGGACGTAGCACGCGATGGCGTAGAATCCATAGCGGCTAACGATGATTGGCAGGGGGTATTATCTCCATGACCATTAGAGGCGGGTGCATCAGCGTCAGTGGAGCATATGCCATTCACGCCTTTAGAAGTGCCGTTGGTGGTGGGGACATCCAGGAATGCGTTCATCGTCACCGAGACATCAACAACAACTTCTTATGTCATACTCCTCATCTTCATCATCACTGGCGTCTCAAAGGGGCAGTAAATGCGTCCATCTCTCATCGAACAACTGCTGCAAATCGGTCCCTGCTTGATTGACAGGTGTACCCGTAGGATTGAATACTTGCCAAACTCGTCGACAGCCTGCTAGCGATAGTTAGATGGCAGTACAGCAGTAGAAAATAATTAACCTACATAAACGAGTTTGTGCCACTCATCGATTTTCTCTTGACAGTGATATTGAATTGACATCATAGCCTCGTATCGAGCCGCAAAACGGTCATATGATTAGATGAGACTAGCCACAGAGGAGGAATCAGCCATAGACGAGTTTCAAGGACAACCAATGGTGATACATACCTATAATCATGAACGTCGTTTGATCATGCTGGGACGAGCGTTCAGGGAGGCCTCACGAGAAAGCTCACATTCTAATGCGCGTGCGAGGGTGGGAGTGCATGCGACTGGGTGTAAATGATACTATGAACTTGGGAAGCACAGAGGGAGGGGCATCACTCACCATGAGACGCATTGTCTATTGCACTATACCCTCCCTGCATCGTTCTTGCACTTTACCCCCTCCGGGTTGCTCTCTGTTTGAGTCAAGTTGTTCGTGTTCGTGTTTGGTGGGAGATGCGTTTGAGTGCAGGAGTGGGAGGGTGCCAGGGTGAGAGCTGTCCAGTTGTATTTCCTGCTTGGGCGCTCACGGATTTCGTAGATAGGCCGAATATCGACGTACATAGTTTGAAGCTGCTGGGTACCTTGGAATGAATTGGTAGAACATGAAATTGATTAGCAAACCACCAGCAATGCAAAGTGCAAACCTCACCATGAGGTATGTGAGGTTGTGGTTGGGCCAATACACCTGGAAGTTGCACTGAGTGAGGGCTAATAATTAATTGTAATAGGTAGTACAGTAACTCGGCCGAGCTGAGAATAATCAGCTTGGTTTGTCATACTATGCCCTACCATCTATTGGTGACTGCCCACCATTTCGTGAGTCACGCTCATGTCACGAATAGTAACGGACGGTCACACTGGCCAAATTTATAGTCCGCTCGGTAGATGTCAGATTCGTGCGACGTGAACATCGTGATTATTAGAATACAGTATGTAGCAAGAATTATATAATGATGAATGCCAATGATTATTGCTGGTTCGGAGTAAAATATTGTTGATGGAATAGATGTGGAGGTGGGCATTGATATCAAGGTCCTTTCGAAGCTTGAAATATCGGTCTTGTTGAAGTTTTGAGCACGTTTCGGGTCAAGATTCCGTGGCTTGCGGGTAGAAAGAGATTTCTTGTGGCGAGCAAGGAAACGGCGATGCCAATTTTGTTCGGGATGCTTTCCAGTAATATCGGTGACTCGTGCACATAAATCACGAGAGTGCAGAGGACGTGCTGCACCAGACTGATGAACCAGCCAATCCTTAACAGCTTCCTCTTCACTTGGCTTCAAGAGCTGTTGTGACTTAGAAAAAATCACCACGAGGCACATGCAGACCCTTGCTCCGATCTCTAAGTGTTTGTCTCTTGTGGGTGCCATTTGCAACATCCGCGAGTGCAACCTAGATCCTTGACTCATACTCGGGGTCGGCAGAGCTTGCCTCGGCGACGCCGGTGGCAAGTCCAGCTCGTGAACCCTAAATCATGACCTTGTCGTATTCAATGTCCGACATCGGCAGCAGCGGCAGGTGACACTGAATCGTGATTTTGGCCGCTGTCACACACAGAACATGATCTCCACTATTTCCCAACGGATTTGTTTCATTTCACTTAGAATATGATAGTAGAACATGTAGAATACTACAATGTCGAAGTAGCTAAGGAATTGGTGCAAAATTGAGCGCTGTAGACAAAAATCACGAAATGGTGGGCAGTCACCAATAGATGGTAGGGCATAGTAGCAGCCGAACCAACGGCAAAACCGAAGCCGAAGCCAGCTAAGCCGAGCCGCGGCAACACTACCGGCGGCGTCCGATGCACAATTTGGTAAGTGCTAACTTGAGACTCAACTCACATACCCCCTTGAACTTTGTTGCCTAGGCGCCTTTGATTCCCTCTTATCAATCAGTTTCTCATCCAGGTTCCCTACACTTCGTGATCCACGACTATGACCACAGCCATTGTGGTCTTACATGAAATGTGAGCGGGGCTCACATAATGTATATCGCACAGTATCCTCACAGCTCCCTATAGGAACCTAGATCAGAAGTATGACGAACT
The DNA here is from genome assembly GCA_029603245.1 of Rhizopogon salebrosus TDB-379. Taxonomy (NCBI): domain Eukaryota; kingdom Fungi; phylum Basidiomycota; class Agaricomycetes; order Boletales; family Rhizopogonaceae; genus Rhizopogon; species Rhizopogon salebrosus. Next base: position 12,239 of record MU837837.1, read on the forward strand.
AGAGATACCGTCAGTTTCTCAGAACCTCATGCTGTAGATTTTACTGATCTACGCCTCACTCAGTGCTACTGATCTCATCAATCCATCGTTGAGCACGTCCGGAGACTATGGTCATATTTACAGGTGCACACAGAAGAGCGGGCCCCAAAATCCGCTGGTTCGTAGTTGACCACTTTTACGGGATGTGCACAGCTTGAAACGACCATTGACAGGTCGCCGTGAAGTTCGTCCGATTTGGCAGGCACGAACAGTACCAGAACGTTAGTATTTTCTAATGACCCCCACGTAGCTACTTATCTCCAGTGACGCCTTGGATCAGCGAATTATACGGGAGATACACTTGTGCATGGGACTTCATCACCCGAATATCATTTCACTGTTAGGTATTACTAGAGGTTTCCGAGGTGCCAGTTTCCCTTCGCTTGTGTTCCCTTGGATGCCGAAAGGAGACCTCGATTGCTACATCGCGTACTACGGTGCGGGTATCGAGACATCAGTCAAGTTGTCTGTGGTATGTAGACTAGATTATTTCTTGCCAAGTGATGACATGATTCTTTTAGTCTCGCGACATTGCCTCTGGAGTCGCTTACCGTCAGTTTTATGCTATCGACAGGGTTCTCATGCTTACTGGCTTGATTTTCCGCAGTCCACAGTTTCCCTGTGGTTCACGGTAACTTGGAGAGCGTTCGTTCCCGACATCTACTGCTCATCACAATATTCATTAATATTTCCTCAGAAAAATGTTCTGTTAGGCCCAGAAAATAGAGCATATCTCACCGGGTTTTCCTCATCGACAGTCCTGGGCGGAATGTCAGACGACTGTTTCAAATCCCCAGAAAAACCACAACCAGGCAGAGTACAATTTACTGCTCCCGAATGTTTCACGGAAGGCGGCCCTTCCTTGCCTAGCGTCAAACGTGATATATATTCATTCAGCTATATCTTATTCCACGTGAGTATAGCCTTAGGATTATGACTGATCTGAACAAGCTCGTCTTCAGGTTTTCTCGGGGTGTTTGCCTTGGCATGATTTACTGTCGAGCGACATCATTAACGAAGTTCGACGCGGTCGTATGCCTTCACGTCCCAGTGGTGGTGGTATTGATGATTCTCTTTGGGCTTTCATCAAACGCTGCTGCTCCATCTCATCGAATGGTCGACCATCCGCAGATGAGGTTGTGACATTCTTGAAGAAGTACCGACCTCCAAGTAAGGCCGCTAGCTCGCCAGATGACCTCACAAGGATGCTTCCCGCCTTTCTTCCAAAAGTGATCGACAGCGGGGGGTATGCAGACATACGAAAGTGCACACTGACGAGGGACGGAGGAATCTTGCAGGTCTGCATATTCCCATCGGACGAGAAGATAATCTAATGATATATCCAGGTGGTAGCTGTGAAATCGATCCGACATCAAAATCGTGATCCATTTGCCAAGACACAGAAGGTTCGGCATTCCACCTTGGTTACTCTTTATAATTCACAGCGCCCTACGTCAGCGGTATGCGCGTGAACTCGGCAACTGGGCAAGACTTATGCATGAAAACATCCTGCCTCTGCTTGGAACTGCAGGACACGTTTACGCAACCCACGGTTGTGATGCATGGGTTTGCCCCTGGATGGAAAATGGCACGCTCGAAACATATCTCGGAAAGTATTCCGCAATGGCACTACCACAGAAGTTGCGACTGGTATGTTACAGACTAATGACTACTGCAGAAGTCGGTTTTAACTAGGCTACAGCTCCGTGACGTCGCTGCTGGCCTTCGCTATCGTGCGTGCTATGCCCGAATCATTTGCCACATGCTGATTGCGATCTAGTACACTCCGAAAATGTTGCACATGCGGATCTGACAGATGTGCGTTTTGAAACTTCATGCGGGACTCTCGAACTAATAGGCTGATAGCGTAACATCCTTGTGGATATCAACGGGCGTGCAGTGGTGGCTGATTTTGGCCTGTCTTTCCGATTATCGGATCTCAGTGAGAATTCTCATTCCGTGACTCCGACCGCACGTTGGATGGCGCCGGAACTCACGGCCGCGGAGGGACATCGTCCAACTAAAGAGAGCGATATGTACTCCTTTGGGACCATCATGAATTACGTATGCTTTATGTTAGTCGTGACTTCTGCAACCATTTTACTCATTCTTTTCTCTTCAAGGTCCTGTCTCCGAGTCTTGAAAAACCCTTCGAAAAGTATCAAAACCCACAAGTATGGGCAGCCTTATCTAGGATGGAAGCTCCCTTTCCAACTCGAGGCAAGGACATATCTGGAGGGCACTGGAAGTTCATCCAGCAATGCTTGGTGCCACATAATTCCACAACTCCTCGCCCATCTGCCGAAGATGCGTATAAATTCCTTCAAAGGGAACTTGGTTCCATAAAATAGTTCTATATTCTTTCTTGACACATGTTTACATATGCTACTCTTCTTCTCCTGACTGGGGTGTACTTCACAAATATATGAGGCTTATTTAACATATATACGCAGCTGGTGCGAGCATTTCCACAGGCACTACTGCAAGGAGTATCCATCGCTACATCCGCAGTAGCTTGGCAGACAGGCGCAATGTATTCAATGACAGGTACTGCCGAACGCTTGCTCGGAAGTCTATGGCGTGAAGGGTCTCGCCTGTAAGTATACGAACAGAACAGGCCCGCGACTGGCCTAAGTTGATGACAACAGGTCAGCGGTATGCATTACGCATAGTAATTAGGCACGATTTAGCGAGTGGTACATATAATTAAACCATTTCTCCACACGCATGCAGCATGTTATCGTAGCAGCTGAACGACCCTCTGCCTCATGCCCCCTTTTCCGCGTTGCCCCTCGAGCATTTTGAGCATCTCCCAGTTTGCAGACAAGAGGGCCCTGTCCTCATATGCATTCCAGGAGCGAGAAACTGAGCGCGTGCGACGAGCACTCGACAGATCATCATCCGTTACCCCTGCCCCGTTCAGGACTGGAACATGGTCAGGATCCCCGTTCAGCCTGGGTGGAGTCAGGCTTTCGCGCTTGATATGTGTAGCATGATGTCGAGCTTGCGCTTGTGAGAACTCGTGATGTTGTGAGTGATGACCTTGATGACCACCGAGCAGCTCTGCATCAGGATCGGAATCAGGCGCAGGTTCGTCATCGGCGTCCTGCTCGAGGTTAGAAGTCACCGAACCCTCATCTTGAAGAGATTCAGGGACAAGTTCTTCAGCAACGCTCTCCTCTTCCGCTCGTTCGACATCGTCTTGACTTTCTTCGTCCTCCATAACCGAGGCAGTTCCGTCATCATCAACATCATCGCCACCATCCTCATCACCATCCTCTTCACTACCGTCAATAGCGTCCTCTACCTCTTCCATGTTATGCTCCGCCGTCTCATCTTCTTTGGTTCTGGAACGCCCAACTGCACTCGCTCTCCAGCTGCCGCTCAGACTGCCAACTTCACCCATCGACGCCCGCTTCCACTGCGCCGCCCGTGACGTAGGTGGAGGCTCGTACTCTGAGACATCAGGAGAACGGACGTACCGGACATACAACCCATTCGGCGTCCGGTGTTCCAGTGGCGCTGGTTGCAGGGATGGTCCAGGACGAGAACCACGAGGCTCGTCATCACTGTTTTCATCCTCGCCGCTGCCACTGCTCTCGCTGCTATTTTGCCTCGTCGAAGCTCCCCCACTCTTACGTGCCTCCCGCTCCCTCCGCTCGAACTCCGCCCCAACCCATTCCTCTGTAGCGTTCCGCATGGCCCTCACAAACCCCTCGACCTCTTTCAAGCTCCGGAGGCGTTTGTAAACCTCGAGCACGACGCTCGGCGCGTATCCGTGCGCAGCAGCGATGCGTGATATCAAGGTGCTGAATCCGATGGAGGCGGACAGGGGGACGTCAGCGGGTGTTATGAGCGTAGGTGGGACTGGCAGAATCGCAGGGCCAGACTGGCCCGGCGTGGTAAGATAGCCGGAGAGGTCAGCCGGGATGGCTGAGGGTGTGGATTGTACGGGGAGGGAGTAGCGGTGTGGTAAGTGGGATATAGATGCTGAGATGCTGCCTCTGGAACGAGGGATTCGAGAAGTCGATGCTGCTGATGGGGCGCGCGTCAGGTCGATGCTTGGTACGTCATCGTATTCATAGCCTCCAACTGTTTGTCTCCGGCGTTGAGTGCGAGTAAGTAAACGTTGGGCGTGCGTTAGGGGAGGCTCAGCGCGTCGCTTCCCTTTGCCTTTGTCCTTGCTAGAGGGTAGGAATGGTGAATTTGGTTCGGGAAGTGGGCGGATATTTGATCTGCGAGGAGCTGGAGCATCCGAACGTGAATCCCTTTCTTGTAGCGGAACAACTGGGTGAACGTCTGTGGCAGGTGCGGACTCCCCCTTCGAAGGAACCTGTGTCTGTTGGATGGTAGTTACCGTACTCGACTTAGATCCGGTGGAAGTTTGAGCTAACGTCGATGCACTCGCTAAGCGTGTATTTTCTTCGTTCGTTGGAGGAGCACGCGCCGGGACTGCTGGTTCGGGCGGAAGTTTGGCAGTGGATGTAAAACCTGAAGGCACAGCAGTTGTGAGCTTTGAAGACCCGGCCGCAGGTTGAACAACAGGCTTTGCTGGAGGGAGACCAGACGTTGAAGGACCTGTACCGCTGCCCGGTCTTCCGTCTCGCAAGTTCTGAACGAGCTGGCGCGTCCTCTTCGTCGAGCGATGGTTCAAAGGAGACTCGGCTACATCTGCAAGGGTGCGATTGTTTGGTGGCGGCAGGGGAGGAAGGAATGGGACTTGGCTGAAAGGGTGGTGTTCAGGTTCTAGACGGTGTAGCGGGAGAATAGCTGGGAGGCGCTGGGCTTCGGGTTCGCGCTTTGGAGGCACTAGAACAGGTCGTGATGTCAGGGTCTCGACTTTATTGATGCGGCACTCACGTTCCCGGACCGCTGAAGGACTTACAGCAGTCGGTCCTGAGGCTACGTCTTTCTCCTTGCCCTTCCTCCGAACAGGAGGCCAAGCCTCGACCTCTTCCTCCTCACTTTCAGATCGATTACCTAGTCGTATACGACCCAACCGATCAGTTAGTAACGTTGTGAAGTGCCCTTCTACGACTTTTGGAAGATCTCTCTTCCTCGTTGAAGTAGAATGGTTGGGTGTTGGTGTTGGCGAGAAGGAGCGGAAGAGCGGAGACACGGGTTTGGGCTTCGAGATTAGTTTGGATCTTGATGGTAGCGGTTTTGGAGTGGCTATCTGTTGCGATGATGATGCAAGAGGCTCCGAACTCGGTGGTAGCTGGGATGTGGTTGGTGGTGGGGTCCTGACAGGGGAACCAGGTTGGGATGACGTGATAAACAGGGCATCGGAGCGAGCAGGAAGTGGAGGGACATTGACCGTGCTTGATGGCTCCTGAGTAGATAGAGGTACGTCAGGCACAATTTCTAGTTGCTCTTGCGCAGGGAGAGGGCTATGAACTTTGTTACTTGATTCAGCTGCAGGGATTTGGCTCGTCGGTTCAACTTCAACTAAAGACAGGCGACTGCTTCCACCATCTGGCTGATTGCTTTCCAATTTCGCTCGTTTTGCTTTCCGCTGCTGAGGGCTGACTTGCCCACCAGCACGTTTTCTTCCTTGTCTCGTCTCGTTTGAGCGGACCTTCACGACTTTCTCTTGTCCATCGGGAGGCGGGGACACAGGCTTCTCTTTCTCCACCTTTTCCTCCGAGTTTATTCCTTTCTTCTTCTGATACTTCAATATCTTCCTATCAAATTCGTCTGAATTTTTCGCGTATCTGTTGCGCCAGGACTGCCACGTGTGTGCACCGGACCATTTCCATTTCCCATCGACCTGTGATGGCATTAGACCTGTTTCACAACATAAAACCTGAGGGAAACTCGCGTTGTCCACTAGCCGCTTATACAACGCGTTTCCGCTTCTGCCTTGCTTGGGAGGATTATGTGTTGCAATGAATTTCGTGAGTAGGATATCCTCGTCTGGAGAGAACTCCGAGCGAGCCCTGGAAGAAAACATCGTAAGCTGGAGAATAGATGATATGCACAGAAAAGCACAGACCCTCTTCCGGGCATCTTGGCGGTTCAAACGTATGTGGCATATGTCATCGAGGAACTGGCGCGTCTTCATAACGCGTCCAAGTCACGCGGATAATGTCACGTTTCCGAATTGAGAAGCCCCTGTTGGAGGATTGTTCCTTCATATGTGTAATCATCGAGGCACGAGCAGTTTGCTCACGATTACTTTCACAATCACACGGGTCAGAGTACTGAAGTACTGACATTTCGCACAGGAGGAATTCGAACTGAAAAATAGGAGGGCGCGCTCTAACGGTAACAGTTAAACATACTTGGTCATACCACAGCAGCCATAGATGAGTACACCAGACCTGCTGACGCCGGGTCTCGTTCCCTTGCCTTCACATTCCTCCTCGTCTTCTGTACGATTAGCACACATGATATAAACGCCTTCTCACGTATGAGATCAGCTTCAGGCCTTAGGTCCAGGTGCGCACGATACGTTACTCTTCTCCGGTCCTGCGTCAATTCGTAATAAGAGGGGCGGAAGCGAGCAATCATACTTGTACTGTTCCCTCTGTAGAGCTGCCAGAAGACTGTCAGTACTCGCCCTAATCTGTTGTAGGTTATAGCCAACGCACAGCTATCCCGCCGTCCAGGCTGTCCTTCCAGAGATATGTTTCTCCCCCCTCTCTGAACGTCGCCGGGCTGGATAATAGGACCTTATAAAATATCCAGGTGCCAAGTGAGCCAAATTCAACGTACAAAGACGAAAACATAGGCGTCTTGAGCCAACTCCCCAGGCTCATACTTTCACCGCCCAACGTGAGCAAATCCGGGACCATGTCCCTTCGCAGCACAGTTGCCAATATCCTTTCCCCCTCACTGATAATTGTCTTAGGACTCATTCCTACCAAACCAGCCCTGACCGTCCTGACAGTGTATCGTATGTGACTCTGTCCGCGCACTGTGGCATTCGTCGATAACATCACATCCCGGTCAAAGTCCAGTATCGTCGTCGCACCAAATGCTGGATCAGGTGCTGCGAGTTCGGCGTCACGGCCAACGAGAGTTAACTGGGAGTCCATGAAAGTATTCAGCATAAATGGCGGCTTATACTATTGAATTATGCGCCAGTTCCGGCACAGTGAAAACGGAGAGAAACCCATAGCGTACAAAAACTGTAGCTACTCCTTATATATACTGTAACGATTGTGCCGGTTTTCCCGAGTCAGTGCGATATTACTAAGTGTCGAGCTCGGCGGCGGTAAACTTCAATCACCGAAATCCAACATATACGTGGGTGTCTGCAAAGAGGGTGCGCCTTGCAGGTACTAAAGGCGTTCTACATATGTGGAAGCTATATGAAGTCTACACTGCCTTGTTGGCTTGCAGTGGAGAGAGCCACAAGCCGATCAGGCCGGGGTGATTTCTGGTTCATAGCGGGTCAGCTGACAACTCTAAATGCTTACATTTACCCTAGCCAAATCTGATGGTCGTCCGCAGTACGCAGTGTCACTGGCTGGCACAGAGAGGCACTTGCGCAACCGTGTGAGTACTTGCGATAGTGGGGACCGTCGCTGATCGGTCTCGAAATCCAACTGTGAACTCCCCTAATGTCAGATCACACTTCCGCTCACTCAGATGGTCACCAGCCTACTAGTAGGTGACAATATTTCCACAATTAACGTTTCGCACGACAGACGTCCGACTGAGAACGAGCCGCCTGAAGGCGTGCCTTCATGCATGTACATCTGCCGGTGCCTAACAACTTGGTAATAATCCAGTAGCTGGAGTTTGACTTGCTTACGCTAGACCTTGCTTCATAATTCTTCCTCCTCTTCTGCACAATAAGCACGTAAGATGTAAGTACCTTGTCACGCATGAGATCAGCTTCAAACCCTAGATCCTAGAATTCACTGAAGAGAGTAGGGAATGGAGTATTGCGCAGACAAGGGATGCGAATTGATTGTCACGAGGGAAACAGTTAGGAAACAACAATAGCACGAAGTAAATCAAGTTCATTCCTAACCACCTCAGCAACTCTCTCTGTCGATGGACGATGTTGAGCGTCACTTGACCAACATTCCTCTATATGTAGACTGCCAATATTTGTCAGAGACCGGATTGTGATGAGCTCTTGCAGGCTTGACAGAGGTGATTACGTTCCTGAAGACAGCTGACCCGTTTGCGATATAATGGTAAGGACACTTGCTGGTAAGAACCTAGAAGTCAGATTAAGAACTTGAAGCTCGACAGGTTTAATAGGTGTCTCAAAGACATACCAATAGCATATTCCCGCCAAAGGAATAGATGTCACTCTGCTTGAATATGAAGGTCATTAGGAAAGACCATCATTGACAGCACCGGGAATGAGGATGAATGGAGGGAAGAAAGCTAGGGCGGATTCTAAGGTCGAGTATAAATACCAGTCAGCTATGCAGTCAATCAAATCTTTAGCGTCGGGCGTCTGGGGTCTGTGAATGGTCAACGACAGTAACGAACGGAAGGACGCCGTGTGTGATGGGTGTTCAGATTTTTTACATAAAGAGGTGGGTACTCGACACTCCCATCAGGGCACAACCATTGTACAGTGGTCTAGACTCTATGTTACGTGTAACACACATTGAACGTTCATGCGTCGACTTGGAGCAGGTTGAACGGTGCTTACTTGACATCACAATGCGCATGGACTCGGATTTCATTCCTAGCATCCGGATCACACTTTAAGTTTTCTCCGAGTCGAAAGGCCACAGCGCAGTTGTCTACCATCGTGTCCAAATCATGCCACATGTTAACGTTGTGGCGGAGATTAAGTAAATGTTCTAGCGCAAGCTGAAAAGGAAAGCCGCCTTGGTAAACTGTATGATCAAGGCAGTGATCTTCGGAGTGGCGTGAACGCTAAACATGTTATTCCTAGATCCTCTCAGTAGCTTCCCTCTATCGACTCCGAGTCGGATCGAGTAGTCCATGATGGTTGACGTGCGAGCGCTGAAATACTGGGGAACAGTCTTCATTACCGAGGTGACAAACATAAGTACTACTGACGCAAGGTAATGCTGAAACGTAAACGAAGGCGCAGCGGCGCCTAGTGTGAGATGTATCCATTGGAGCGAAAGCGAGATGGTACATGTAAAGTCAGGAATTGTAATGCGATGAAGTGCGAAGGGTGAGGAAATGAGCTAAAGCCCCAGCACGTCACTGGGTCACATTTGATAGCGCAACCGGTCTGTTAAAAAGACACAACGAGAAAATTTGAGTAGAGTCTTTGCGGATCAGTAGCTCAACTTTACCTGAGAAGAGCCGCCCCTCGTGATCTTCCAGACGGACGTTGCTCTTACCAAATAGCTCCAAGGCGGGACGAAGCGCTTTGCGATGATTGTTCCATAACTCGTTTGCGTTCAGATAGTTTACGAATCGGATGATGCGCAGTGTCGGCTTGATGGCCTTCAAACGCGCGAGAGTGGCAAAAACGATTTTATATGTTTTCGTAGACGATTGGTTTTCCCAGCAGTCCAGACCTAGGTACTCCATTGGCGTAAGCTCGAATATCTCGGCGTCGAGCAACCTCCAGGAATCAAGTGTGACGGTAAGGCGCCGAAGATTCGGGCAGTGCATTGCCAATAGATCTATTTCGTCACTAAATCCGTACACGAGTGTGAACCAAGACAATTGGACTGAAGTCAAATTTTTCCCGTGCTTCTCAAGAAATTGACCTAAATGCGAAGCCTGCGCGGAGTGACGGAGTTCACGAAGAGCAGGTAACTGAGTTGAAGGCATTTGGTCAAACATGTGATCCGCAGTAACCGTCAGCGTCGTGCACGAGGAAAGGGCGCAGTCATCAACTGGATCTGGGGGGCCAGTCAGAGGATAAGGGTAGTGCAAAATATGCAGCTGCGTTGCAGTGACTAAATTCTTCAAACTCCGAGCCCGTGGAAGCAAGCGGGGTGCGGCCCAGTCAATGATCTTGAGACTAGGGGAAACCGATGTAAGAGCGTCCATTACAGTGTCAGGCATCTCCGAAGAGAAGTACTGAGATGCAATGACGTCAACTGATACAACAGCGAGATTTCGAAGATGCCTGATGACTTCTGCAAGAAGTTCCAGGTCCTCGTCCCTATGGGCATGGCGGTGGTCGCGGATTGCAATGTCTAGCCTTTCCGTATATGAACCCAAAGGCTGTTCACCTGGAACCACACCTTTGCCGCTAGCCGATAAAGCTAGCGTGCTGGCGAGCGATGAGAGACATCGACCTCGTCCGATAAAGATAGACCTGTAAAGGAACGGTGTGGCCAGGTGCCACCATTGTTTGCAGACCCGAACAAGGGAGCGCTTGGTCATTAAGGCCCGTCTGATGAGAGGACTGTGGTAGCGATTAAAAGAGTATCCAAGCATGTCCGAATATCGATAAATCTCGGGAATGAAGATCCCAGGGACATAAGTAGCATGGTCAAAAATGACCAGCCAAAGTTCAAGAGGAAGCTCCGGAGTTTTCGCGCGACGTCTTGCCTTGAGTGCAGAAACGGAGTTGGGTATCATCGTGACTTCACCAGGCCCTGTACTAGGCGACTGCGCATTAGCATATAGGACACAAGTTCCAGGACATCAGAACATCAGGCTGCCTGCTGACCTTCTGAACCTTGATCAAATGTCGAGAGTCGAGACAATGAAGAGCGTGACAGAAAGTCACACATCCGGTCAGAGTCGAGCTTCGTTCTGAACTTCTGAACCATGTCGACAAATCCGAAGTTGCGCATCGCGTTCATCCACCCTGACTTAGGAATTGGTGTGTATGTCATACTTATTTGCGCATAGCGTCCAACTCACCGTACGCAGGAGGAGC